>MU185076.1:168022-196021 GCA_016904865.1 Pissodes strobi
AGATCCACATATTAATATTCTAATCTCCAGATTATCCGATTCCAATTGACAATCCTGAATCTAAGATTTTAGGCAAACATCTTTAATCTGCTTATAGTGTTCTTTATTTTATAAATTGTGTTTGATTTGCATAAGGGAGAAAATTAAGAAAGCAAACTTCATATAAATGATGCATAGACACGTTTCTTAAAGATATGTCCGAAAATGTCTTGTTATATGTATAAAATATGTTGAATGTTGAGAATGAAAAATCGAATTTTTCAAAATTTAGAAAACGCATAGTGATTTGGTATGGTATTAAGAACCGATTTCCAATGTAAATCAAGTATTTTTAATTCAGAAGAAAAGGCATGTTTTATAATGCCTAGCTGATACTTTATCAAAACTGCCTTTTTAAATGATATTGGGGATTTTTGAACAATATCAAAAATGGTAAACTAAACTCTGCAATTGCATTTCATTTATAATGAGAAACAGAGTGAACCAGATGACTTATTTATTGATTATTGATGCACACAAAAACATCCATAAATTTTCAGATGTTTACAGACGCCAGTTTGTCAAAAGTTGCCGATTTTTGACAACCAGTAATATCAATGCCATTGCCATGAGACGAAACCCACCAGGCGGATGCCTAAGAAGGCCAAGATATTCCTTGACGTTTAATAACAGAAGAATCGCTTTCAGCTGGCAACGTAAACCGAGAGAGTGTAAGAACTGTCCGCGATCTAGGATTCGAAAGCAAACACTAATAGTGCGAGCTTCTCTTCGCAAGCTGTAGCTGATGCTTATGGAACAACTATTGAATTCAGCAAGTGTAGTACTTTCTTCGAGCAGATTTGTAAACTGGATTACGAGAGTACTTACAAGAATCACAGTACAGTTCTTTTATATTCTCTATTGAATTTCCAGAACAATCTTCAATGGGTTGATAAGCCAACGTACATTTTCACTATTGAGTTTGTGAATATTTAGGTAGCAATCTCGATGATTACTTGATAAGACATTTTTCTTGCCAAACCAACTTACAAGTGAGGGTTTTTGTGGTAACATTATTTGAGAGACTTCAAGAATATTCCCCGCGACGCCGACGGCACACCAAATGTCTTGTTCAGTATTTTTTCTAAAATTTTTTAGAAATAATACATATTTTCTTTTCCTATTTTTTCTCGAAATTGGTTATTTCTATTATACCGGGTCAGATGTGCCCTACGCCGTCATTCAATTACTTCTGGGGGTACGTTTTTGAAATTTGAGTATATTTAAGAAGGTAGCCAGGCCCACAGTTTGAGTTAGTGGTACCAACTTTGTTTTTTTTTTTAATGCAACCCTGTAAAAGTTGTTTTGCCATCTTATTCTAGATGAAATTCCCTTTTCAATGACGGATTATAAGAGCACATTTATTTTCAAAATTGCGGCAATATTAACGATGTTTTCACAAATCAAATACTTTTATAATTAGGCAAAATACAATAAAAATTAAAAAACTATATATAGCATAGAAGCATCTTTTTAGCCGTTTTAACCATGTTAAATACATAATACTTCAAATAAGTAATATGGTTGAAAATGAGATATTTTAGAAAAATGCTATTTTTGTCTATGAATGAATAAATTTCAAATACGAGCGGGAGATCCCTTGCTCGTAACCCGCCAGTCTGAGACCACTGTGTGTCCATTCACACACCAATTCAGCCAGACAGCACGGTTTCTAGCGAAAGCACACCTCAGCTGAATCTGTCTTATGTCCTCCGAGTTCAGCATGCAGCCCCCGAAGTACACCTCTCTCCAACGTCGAACAGTCGGCAAGGACATGGATGTTATTTCCCCTCGAGACGCCACCTGACATTTGTGCATCTGTAAGGGAGCTCTGAGTCAGTGGCCTTGACACCGTTACTGGAGCCCTGGCTGGCATCCTTGAGAGCAGATCCTATTTTGGGAGCGCAATGAACGAGGGCCAGATGCCCCACCTGCTAACACGTGATACAAGATATTATATCCCTAAACAGAAGTTATATAAACATGGCAAGTGACAACGAGCTAATTGTTTTTATACATTGAATGGTTTTACCAGATGTCAATATAAAACTATTTTTTTTAGTGATAAGCCATTGGTTAATGACATTTGTAACACAGTACGCGAATGAATGTTGTGATTTCAATCCATGTCATTTCCTTTCAGGCTCTAGTTGAAAAGGAGATATTCTACCAATGTATGTTTGCTTGTTGTTTAGAAATTGTTTTGTACTGTTACAATTTTCCAAGGAAGTTCCCATGGCTATTGGAGACTTTGAGAGTGGAGCCTATACATTTTGTTAAAGTTATTGAATTAATTGTGAGAGCCAAAGACAACTTATTCAGAGAATTGATAAAACACTTAAATAGGGTAAGTTTTAACATAAAATTTTTCACGATAGTTTATTCTGATAAGCTTGGGGTTCGTATTTTTATTTCTTAACATTTATAGAAGAAATGTGCGTTTTGTTTAGATTCAAAGGAGTTTTCTCTTGTAAAGTCTCAATTTAAACTTTGAACATCCCTATTCGAGAAAAGAATCGATTTTTAGTGCGAAATTTTAAAATGATTATATACGGATTAGTTTTCAATGCTTCAGTTAGATTAAAGTGGCAATTTATGTAGTTTTTTTGTGAAAAGTTTCATTACTGTTTACGTTTAGATTACTATCGATCTGTATAGCTTAAATATTAAACTGTATGTTTAATATTCACATTGTAATGTTCCTTTTTTCTTTCTTTTAGCAATAATTAAAAACGTATCAAATGAATTAACGGATGCGCTTATAATGCTTATGTTCTGTTTTTTTCAAAAGAGCAAGGTGTAAATTTGGCATTTTATGAAAGCCGATTTTGATGCTTATCAGAAACTACAATTTATATCAAATGATGTTTTCAGATTGAAGAAACTGTGATTGAAGCGTTAGCTTGGAAGTCCGATAGCCCTATTTGGGACGCAATAGAAAAATCTGGTCAAGCCATCCCGAAATTTCAGGATACTGCCTTACCAGGACATCTTTTGTATAATGATGTCTCGAGTGAACATTGTATGTAACTCTGTTTTGACAATCGCTTATAATCAGGATTTGTTCTACCTTTTAAATACTTAATATTTTGATTGTTTTATAAATTGAACTATCGTTTAAAATGAGGAAAGTATACAGTGTGGAAAAAACGCCACATCCATCAAAACTATTTAGATTAAATAAAAAATTCTATAAGCATTCTAACTTGCAATTGGTAAAATTTGCATGAAAAAAATTATAAGTATAGAAAAAAATTGGCTTAAATTTCGCATGCGAATCTTGAGCAATTAATAAATTGTAGCAACCCTTTGTACAAATGTCGCAAAACTTTTGATATGAGGAGCCGTTCTCATGTTTGCTAACAATACCCTAAGTTTTGCCTTACAAATTTTTGGGTTTTCTCTTCACTTAGAGCCGCTTGCTCTGGCTCCAGGGTGTAAACAGCACAAGTGCCAGTTTAATGTCCCTAACGAAGTTGAAAAACGGTCAACGTTTCGAGGAACAAATCTGCCCCCGTTGTCAAGAACGAACAAATCTAAAAATGAAAATGGTTAGTAAATACAATAAAACAGTAAAAAGCTCTTGCAGATTGTCAAGCTTTGAATTGACTTTGACAAGATGACAATTATAATGTCATATCATTTAATTACTGGTTACGGTTACTGGTCTTTTGGGTTAGTGTGATTTTGAGTTGTTATTATATAAATGATTAATTCGTTTTTGAGGTTTTATATAGCTACAATTTGGTGTTATTCGCTTAGGAAGAATTTAATGATTTTTCTTGAAAGGTTTAGTTAATTTTTAAGTGTCCCTTATCAACTTCAGTTTTTAGAGCAAAGGTAACCAGGTGCTATTAAATCTAACAGAAGTTGAAGCAGTACATTCATCTTTATCTAATAAAATTAAAGCACTCTTTAATTTTACGTTTCTTAGATGAAGGTTCCTTTGCTAAAATACTTGAAGCGTTCCATTGTATTCTGTGATTGGTATCAAATGCATGTTCACAAATATGTGATTTGTGGAATTGTGTATTTTTAATATAAGTTTGGTCTTCTTTTATACGTTTTGATAATGGTTTACAGGTTTCACCAATATAAAATTTATTGCATTCACATGGTATTTTATAGATAACATTTTTAGTGGTTTCATTTTCATTGAGTGGTTTTGTTTTTGTTAGTTTGGATCTAAGAGTGTTTTCTGTTTTGAAAGTAGTACGAATGTTAAATTTATTACCTATTCGTTTTATTTTGTCTGATAAACCAGGAATATAAGGAAGGTTCGTAATAGGTCTATTTTGATTTTGCCTAATATTTGGTTGTTCAAACTCTATAAAGCATTTTTGAAGGAAATCAATAGGATAGTTATTATTACTCAAAACATTGCTTAAAAATTCTTTTTCTGTGATGAAATTTTTACTCATATTATTTTTATTCGATCATATAGTCTTTTTACATTTTCTTAACGATTTTCTCAATCATATTAACACGAAAGAACCTACAATCCAATTCACCATAGAAAAATAAATTAATGAACAACTTTCATTTCTTGACATTCTTATAAAAAAAGACTTGAATAATTTCGAAACAAAAATATACAAGAGACAGATATGCAATATGTTAAAAAAACACAAAAATCAGTTCAATGATATAGAAAGATTGAAACTGACACCACACAATAGTAAAACACCTCATTTTTATGGAGTACCAAAAATATATAAACTAAATAATATTCCTCTACGTCCAATAGTCAGCTGTATAAATTCACCAACACACCCCATTGCTAAATATCTACTAAACATTCTTAATCCATTTGCTAACAACACTAACTCATATATAAGAAACTCACAACATTTTTAGAAAAACTATCACAAATTAATTTAAATCCTAACGATACTCTGGTAAGTTTTGATGTTGTTAGTCTTTTTACCAACGTACCTGTTGTTAAAAGTTTAAATATTGTAAGAAACAAATTAGCAAATGATACTAACCTTGGTGAACGTACAAAACTTAATATTGACACCATACTCGAACTATATACTTACTTTTTGCGTAAAAACTACATAATTTCAATACAATACCAATTACTATCAACAAAACAATGGTATGGCTATGGATTCGCCATTATCACCTTTATTAAGTAATATTTTTATGGAAAATTTTGAATCAAATTTTGTTGAAAATTATCAATATAAACCTTTAATTTGGTGGCGTTATATAGATGACATTTTTTCCATATAACGAACATTTTCTTAACGATTTTCTAAATCATATTAACACTAAAGAACCTACAATTAAAGTCACTATATAAAGAGAAATTAATGAACTTTCATTTCTTGACATTCTTATAAAAAAAGACTTGAATAGTTTTGAAACAAAAATATACAGAAAACCTACACATACAAACAGATATTTAAATTTTAAATCAAATCACCCAATAATGGTCAAAAAGGGGGTCGTAGAAAGTCTATATGATCGAATGACAATAATTTGTAATAATCAAAATTTCAACACAGAAAAAGAATTTTTAACCAATGTTTTGATTAATAATAACTATCCTATTGATTTAATTGAAAAATGCTTTAATGCTTTTGAACAACCAAATATTAGACAAAATCAAAATAGACCTATTACGAACCATAATTTCTGGTTTATCAGACAAAATAAAACGAATAGGTAATAAATTTAACATTCGTACTATTTTCAAAACAGAAAACACTCTTAGATCCAAACTAGCAAAAACAAAACCTCTCAATGAAAATGAAATTACTAAAAATGTTATCTATAAGATACCATGTGAATGCAATAAATTTTATATAGGTGAAACTTGTAGACCATTAGCAAAACGTATAAAAGAACACCAAACTTATATTAAAAATACACAATTCCACAAATCACATATTTGTCAACATGCATTTGATAACAATCACAGAATACAATGGAACGCTTCAAGTATTTTGGCAAAGGAACCATCATCTAAAAAACGTAAAATTAAAGAAAGTGCTTTAATTTTATTAAACAAAGATGTATGTGTTGCTTCAACTTCTGTTACTTTTAACAGTACATGGTTACCTTTGCTAAAAACTGAAGTCGACAAAGGACATTGAAAAATTAACTGAATCTTTTAACAAAAATCATTGATTTCTTCCTACACGCATAATACCAAATATCACCTCATTATTACACTTACCTAAATAGACCACTAACCAGTAATTATACGTTATTGAATTGAAACTTTGTATTTCGTGGAAAATCTTTATTAATAATAAATTGCAGAGCGCCTTCGGTCGTAGGCCATCATCAGTGATTCTTTGTCAGGAACCAGCACAGTCGAGTCAAACAATCGAACTCTTGGACACCACATAGGTTGAACATTGAAATTAAAATCAAATTAAAACTACATCACAAATCACACAGAAAGAGGGGGCTGTTATAACCCATAATTCAATTAGGAATGGCTACATTTTTTACGACTTGTCCCTTTGCGGGTTTTTTTTACAATCTTTTGGATAAATTCACAGCGGCTTAAAAGAAATTTGTGCTTAGTGCATTCAAATTCTGGTTACCTGGAATTCTCGTAGCAAAGACCACTGGCTTGTGACCTTGTGTATGTTTTTCGTTTCACATAGAATTTTTGAGGCTTTTTTATTTTCGGTTGAATTTTCAATATTTCCTTCAACGGCCATGTTAGCTGGCCAGCCACCAGATCAGCTTCTGAATCTGTAGAGTTACAGATGATCTTGTGCAATGCAATATATATTCTTCAGGATGTTCAACTTTCAGCAACGCTCTTTGTTGCTACCTACCGATCGTTTGATGCACTTACAATTTTGACATTGCACGAAAAGCTTTAGCCGGTCGATGTCACTTGGACTCAGATCAATGTAGTTTCGAACTACATATTTATGCCATAATTATTATGTCGCTAGTAGATATAGATAGCTGATTCTACATCCTCCGCCTTATTCAGATTCAAAACAAGCTTTATTATCCAAAGTAAATAATTTTACCTATTGACAAAGCAAAAAAAAATAATGTGAGGAACAATAAAATCGTCAAATTAGCAAAAGCATTATAGTCAACCGTACAAAGGCACTAAAATCAGAAGATAAAACATCCAACCTAAGATTACACGTTATATAAAATTACTAACAGACAATTAAAACCAACACATGATTAAAAACCTATAGAACAAATAAAAATTAAAAATCACAACTCCAAGTTATCAGTCCAAAATTCAGACATGTTGTAATATGCCCTACCCAACAACAACCTTTTCAGCTCTGTTTTAAATTTGATTTTACTTTCAATTTTCCTTAGTTTTAGAGGAAGGTGATTAAACATTTTTTTACTTGCATAAAATAGTGAATTTTTTGTTAGTGCTGAATGAGGTATACGTAATGGTACAAAATGGGATGATCTGGTAGAGTTTACTGTACTTCCTGAGGTAATAGAATGGCTATACTTTGACTTGATCAAACAACATGTCTCCAGAATGAACAGAGAGCACATAGTTAAAATCCTTCGAGATTTAAAAAATGGTCTGCAAGATTGAAATGCATTGATTCCACACAAATATCTAAGTGCTCTCTTTTGCAAGACGAACAGTGATTGGAAAAGATAACTGCTGAATGAACCCCAAAAACAGATGCCATAACGGAGGTGAGCCTCGACCAAAGCAAAATAAACCCCCCTGGCTATTCCTTCACCCAACTCATAAGCCACGATTCTCACTGCGTATCAGCCACTTGCGACACGCCTAGAGGTTTCCAATATGTGAGAGGAAAATTTGAGGTTTCCATCAATATACAACCCCAAGAACTTATGCACCCCCTGGACTTCAAGAGGCTCTGAGCTCAGGGTGCAATCTGGGAGGCTACATTTAAAAGATACGATGTTGGTCTTTCCCACATTCAGCCTTAAACCGTTGCTCCTACACAGTCTTCAAGAATTTCCATATCAGAGCATATATCTCCAACTTTCCAGACAGTTGTCTAAGCTGTGGGGGAGTGCCACACCTTAAAAGATGGCGTTCCCAAGTCGTTGAAAACCTCGCGGATTGCTCGTGTAAAGCCGCCACCGCAGCGGAGGGCGCAGAACCGGCCATCTATATCTACTATCGTTATTTCCAGAACTTACGAAAACTTCTCTGGCCACCTTAGTTTTAGTGTTAATACAAACTGGACACACTACCCTTCGCCCCTCACATTATGTAAAAAAACATTTGTCAATTCTTCTCGTCCTCAAGCGTCAGTAAGTTCAGCATTTAGCGTCGCTTTCATAAATACCTACATAATTTTGTCATTTGCGTCCAGCAAGGGTTTGATAATATTCGTTTTTGTTACTCTTGATATCTGCCCGACAGCCTTCGGATTTTTTTCCTTATTTTGAAAAGCGCAGCCAAATTTATATAATTGCTGAACCCATAATCACTTTCGGAACAATCATTGTATGTATACATAAATTAGCAAGTACTGAGTACTTCTTCGTTTGCATAATTGTGGGCCTACTTTCCAATGCATCAATGCACGTATACAAATTAATATTTTGCTTTAGATGTTTATGGCAGCCGCCCGGAGGTGCGGAAGAAACTCTGAATCGCTCATTTTCGAATAGTGGACGTTTCACGAAATAGTGACTTCGATATGAATTAACAATGATTATACCAGTTATTGATCATCTAGCTATTAAAGACTCACCATTAATTCACCTGTAAAAAAACTATCAAATCTTATTTTTAATATATGTGTTTCTATAAGCGTGCGTAGATAAAATATTGTTCAATACACATGAGTTAACATCATTAATATCTTTGTGTAGATACACGCGCGTTATTAATGATGTTGTTAACTAATATATAATGCGTTTTTTGACACAATAATGGGCCAGTGAGCTTAATCAATGGCATTAATGTCAGGAAATATACTGATATAATTATGGTATGATCATTATTGGCAAAGCCTGAGATATTGCAGATTATATGAAAAAATAAATGAATAAAATGTGCTGATGGACGCTTAAAGAACTTGTTAAGGCAGTTCACCTTATTTCAGAAATCTATATACAAATTCAGCAGCAAATGTCTCATGAGAAAATAAGAACAAAATAGTTGTGAATATGGACCCGGAAACCATTAATTTC
Source organism: Pissodes strobi (assembly GCA_016904865.1). NCBI lineage: Eukaryota > Metazoa > Arthropoda > Insecta > Coleoptera > Curculionidae > Pissodes > Pissodes strobi. The sequence goes on from MU185076.1 coordinate 177,200, forward strand.
TGAAATACTGCATTTTTAGGTATTATTAAGAAAATACTTGATGAGCAAAAATAATAGGTACTGATAATATTTTGCATGATATATTTTTAATGTTTATCAAAGGTCGAGGAGGAAGTTGCTAGTTTGTCAATAATAACCAGTACTTTACCATTGTTTTTCGAGTCTTGATGATTTTACAGGTTGCGTGGATTTTTTTAAAATAATGATCAGATTTCTAAAAATCCTTATTTGTACTGAAATTTTATCTGTATCTTCTAAATTTTCGCATCGATTACCTAACCCGCTGAAGTTTTCATTAGCTTGGGATACTGAAGTTTTGTAAACCGTCGTTTTTTAGATGGCTTGACCAAAACTGAAAATTGAACTAGGAAATGTTGTGGTTCAGTCGATCTTTGAGCAAACGCGCTATTTGGATTATAGATCTGTATAATGAATACAACTATATTGTTGTGTAAGTGAAGCGAAAGTTACTTGGCCAGGGGTAAGTCGGGTGGCGGGAAGTATCTTAAAACACCCCATCCTGAACGGCCTGCCCCCATCGGGTAGTCTATATTTTGTCTTGCGTTCTCTGACTCCTGCTTTTACTCTACGTGAACAGAGAGCAAAGCCAAGTTACCGGAGGTGATATTTATTTGGAGTTGCCTAAACATGAGATTTTCCTATTTTTATTACTACATCGGCATCGGATAGGTTCTGACAAAATTATAAAATTTAATATTTCTTGATCTGGCTAAATTATTGGCAATACCGATTAGTGGCGTGTTTCATATCGTAATGCCAAAGTCTACAGAATATTTTATTCTGTAAACGTTGTTAATTCACTAATCACCGACAGCAAGATTTAATTCAGCCGAAAATTTACTGGTTGAGGGTCTTTAGAAAGCATTGAATACCATTTGTTTACACTCATTTCCCAACCACTTTTTGTTAATTTGAGTTAGGCTATGTTCATTTTATTACTCTCCGTTAAGCCTTCCTTGATGAGAAAATGGCACTATTAAGTTACCTTCAATAAACCAGCCCAAAGGTTTAAAGTAAATTGTTACAGATGACGAAGTCACCCATGTGAGTATTTTCCTACCAGAATGAGTATGATGGAAATTAATAATTCCGACTTACCATAAACCTTCATCTATAAGATTTCCAAAATGTGAAACATAAGATTTTTAATAAACTAGATCGTAATCGATGAAAGAAATTATTGTCTCCGGTTTACATGTAATTTCTCGTGAAGGACCCGCTATGCATTTATTCCTGAATAATTCGCAATAGAGTTGAACCGTTCAGTGCAAAAATGGTCCTGCCCACAGTTGATCTAAACAAGATCGGAGCCCAACTATAGTTGGGTGGTGGTACTGAACGCCTAACGTTAGATCTAATCGTTTCGTTCTACCTCTAGTAGAATACCTTCGTCTAATTAAGGTGCTCTTGTCGATCTTGCTCCGCCGCCGCGCCGGTCAACAATGCAAAAATCATTTGTCATAAACTTTGGCGACTTTAGACCACAAGCTTTTTGCTAGAGAATTTGTTAGTCAAAAATGCCACGAAAACTGAAATTTTTTAATAAAAAAAGAATAATGGCAAATTGAGGTTAGTTGTCCTGATACTAACTCCATCCCCGACCACTGGTTAACATTAAAATATCGTAAAATTTAACCCCCAACTCAAAATTTACCTAGGTAACACCTTCGAAAGATTAGTTCATTAAATCTTTTTATTTTCACATGAGGTAATAATAATAATAATAATAATAAATTAGCTTTATTCCAAAATGTGTTATACATACATTCCAAGAGAAATATATTTCACATAAAAGGTAGGCTGTCGAATTTGAGCCGTGTTTTTTTAAACACCCCATATATTACATGACACAAACGTTCCTATGTTAAGCTAGCTAACACTACCCATTTTTAGTATTACAGTCTCCTGGTCCTCCCTCTGCAACAGATTGTTTTCAATCACCACTTTCACAACTATGCCGAAATTTATTTCCTTTAAGTGGATCTACGATACAACTTCAACGGCCTGGTACTCATATAAGTAAGTAACCTAAAATGTTAATATATTTAAAATGTTAAAATGGCTTCTGGATGTAAAATATTATGGATATTTTATAACATGGAAAAAAGCAGCATTTTTATTATATTTGATATAATTTTATTTTGAAATGTCCTGCTTTAGTACAATATCATCATAACTTCAAAAAGGTGTAAATCATTAAATGTATGCTGTTGTGTTACAAAATTTTATTTATTATATTTAGTTTTAATGGCTTTTTTCAAGGAAGTCAGTTTTTATTTAGTGTTGTTACTATGACTTCAAAATTTGGAAGAAGTTCTTAGTAGTATCTTACAATATGTGCATTAATTATAACTAATATCAATGAGAGGAAGTATTCACTTTCAGGTGATGCTCCATTGTGGTCTGTGGATTATTCCATGTTTTTCTATTGTTTCAAAAGCTGCTACCTTTGGGTATTTGACCACCAAATTTTCGGAATAATTTAATGAAGAGCAAAATGATCCTGGTGATCTAAGAAAGAGTTTTTGCTCTAAATTTAACCGGATAACTTTAGAAAGGACTTAATTTTCTTTTATTCTCAAGTATTATATTTTTGGAGATTCGTCTACAAATATTTCTTAATATAATATATAATATTTAGAAAACTATGGTGGGGAGATGCTCAGAGGAAACAACATTTCAAATATGAATTCGGCACTTCGATCTAATTTTTATTTGCCAATTTTATTCTTCAAAATCCGTCAATAAAAGTAAAAGTTTAACTTTTTATGAAAAATTTCGTTATAATGATAATAACGGCAGTAACTACAAGATCTAAAGTTATTTATAAATCGCACAAAATTAAAACATTCACGACTGATTTTTTTAAATTATTTGTTAGTTTCTAACTGAATCCTATTTTTGCGATTTAGTTTCGTTTTCTTTCAAATTAAGAAATACTTGTACTTAAAATTAATCTCAATTTAAGTTGATTTCAGTTTCAGTAGTAGAATTTCAGATTTTGCACACCACTACACTTTAAATTTAATTTGATATGCGATATTAATTTAAGGTGTTTGTGGGTAGGTTGCTAGATGGAATGATAAATATTTTGCACTGGGCTGTGGTTTTATTTATACCCTAAAAATACTTCTCGGCTCCAGTGTGGTATTCCCGTGAATTGAAACAGTTTATCATAATATAGGAGAAAATTGCAACAGAAATGTTTTATTTTAAATTATTAAAATAAAAAAAATAGTCCGAAGAATTCTCAAGATTGATATTACTTTGTAAGCAACACAAGTTACAGGGATTATTAGGGGTTCGCGAGACCGAGACCTGGCAAGTCTCGGTCTTGTCTCGGTTTGGTCTCGGTCTCGGTTTGAGCAAATAAAAAACAATTAAATAATTTATTGTTTTATTTCGTTAATAACACAAACGCTACTTCGGAATGTTAAGAGGAATATAAATAATTTAGAAAATATACCGAGTGTCATTTAAACTGAATAAGTTTCGGTACAACTGAAAGCAATCTTTTATTTATATTTCATTAAAAATGTATGTATGTATGATTCTAAATCTAAACCATTTAAAAATCACCATAACTGCCATCAGTATAACTGCTCTATGACTCAGAGGTTTCCAAATTAAAAACACAATAAAAGTGTATGCAGTTACGGAAAAATCCATAGGCAGTCGCAGTACTTCGGTTAATACCCAACATGTGAGGTATTTTAGTGTTACGGCAACATTTACAAAAAGGGGCACGCTAAGGAATGGGATGGGGAAGGGACACAAATTATTATTTTTAACTTCAGTGAGTATGTCAAGTTTGCAAGTATGTGTAAGGGTTCATTTTCAATACTCTTCGATTGTTGTTTTGAAATATTATGGTGAATATATCAATGCTAAAAAAATAAATAAAATAACGCGAAAATAATTTTTTCGTCGAAATATACCAAAAGACAAATTTTCAATTTCAGTTTTCGGAACTGATAAGCAAACGTAAATAAATAAGTGATTTTTCTCTTAAAAATACCATTTCTCAAAAACTAATTTTCCTTTACCAAAAAAACGCTATTACCTGTCTAGTGTGTTAGTGACTAAAGTAAATAGGTACTTTACACACGGTAGTAGAAAAACTTTTTGAACGCGTTTTCACTTTTTATATACTGTATGTCCACGGATGGGGTTTACATGAGAGCAAATGGATTAAATTTTGCAAGGCGCGCAAAGAGGCCTACTTTTAATAAAAATAACTTGAAAATAAAATTGTAAGTGCTACTTTAAAATTACTGTCCTCTACGTACCATTGCAACAAAATACAACAAATTGAGGTTCTAAAAATCAATATTTTCAGATTTTTTTATTTATATTGCTAACAATAAAATAAATTTCAGCAATATTAATAATTGTATTCGTTACTTTTACTTTATTTTAAGTACCTACACGAAAAAATTGCAATTCTTTAAGTTTTTTAGCAAATACGCCGAAAAAATGTTACAATTTGAAAGTTCTAATATATTTATGAAAATTTGCACTTCAACGTAGAATCAAATTTGAACAACTTTTCTCATTGACACGTTTTGATATGTCGTCAAATGACCCCACTTTTTGCCTTGTGATCATTTGCATTTGTCAAAATCGATTTTTGGCTTATTGGACATGCTGAATTAATCCCCAAAAGACTTAATTTCGGTATTTGAATAATAAGAATGTTTCCAATTTGTTTCAAACATTATGCCGGTCACTAGGTATATCCCGAACAAGTTCTATTCAAACATAATATTTGAATGGCTCAGATATTCTGTGTATAAGTACAGTTATGGTTAATTAATAAAATTGATATCACTACCTGCTCTTTGATACGATATTTACAGATAAAAAATTATGTTAAACATTTGTAAAGGTAAGTTGGTAAGTAAATTTAACTATTTTATGTTTTAATTTACCAAAAAGCATTATTCAATGTAAAATCTTAAAGTATTCACAGTTACAAAATTGCTTAAGTCGAACAAACTAATGACTACATAATTCTTTCGAGACCGAGAGTCTCGTTACCATGGTCTCGGTCTCGGTCTCGATAGGTAAGTTTCGGTCTCGGTCTCGATTTTAATTTCCAGGTCTCGATCTCGGTCTCGTGTTCGAGACCGAGACCATAGTCTCGCGAACCCCTAGGGATTATTATACAGATTACTGAGGATACATCATATACGTAATAAGGAAAGTACTTTGCATTTAGAAAAGTAATCGATAAAAGAATAGGAGGCGATGAAACGAGTGAGTACTGTATCCCCATAAGTATTGTGTATGCTTCAAATCTAATGCGTATATCTAAATTAATAACACAATAGAAAGTTTTTAAGCCATCTAAAAATAACAGCATTTTTGGGCAGTGTTATGGTTAACGTTATTACCGATAACGATTACGACGCCTTTCATAAAACAGATTTCAAACCCCTTAACACGAACGTCAAAAATCCTCTTAAAAATACGGCAATGACAAATGTCACAAATAACATTTGTGTATTTGTATAATATGAACACGGCAAATATAACAAGTATGAATATAATAACATGTCCAGACAAACCAATCTTAGATTTCCGTGCTATCTAGTTTCGTTGGCCAAAATGGAACAAGGTTTAGAAAATATAGTTCGAGACATGATCCTAATGGAGCCAACCACAATTTAATCAGAGGTATTATCCTGAATGATATTTTTCGAAACGATCCTCTGCAGCAGGAGGATGATATGAGGCAGGTTCAGGCAGAATTCGATTTGAATAACTTTGAAGACAATGAGGCAACACTTTATTTTAGGTTTAAAAAAGAACGTATTTATCGATTAGCAGGACCAGTGAGAATTCCACAGCAAATTAGAAGTATTATTGTTATAGTATTAATTATTCCAAGAAATAATAATGCCCTACAACGTTTAAAAATGCAAAACCTACGTTTAAAGTAATTTATAAATATTCCAAGTTAACTAATAAAAATTACTCTACGTTTTCAAATTTGTCATCGAATAATCAATCAAATTTCGTCAAGCTCATAAGAATACTAGTAACTTCTAAGCGCATTGGCAACGTTGCATTCCATGAAATAACCACAACGATTACGATAACACCTTCCTTATTTCTTCGTAATTAACGGAAACCGTTATCGTTAATAAAGTCAAGGTGATGACATTTTAATACTGCGCATGTTCACAATAACGATAATCATAACAACATGCTGAAACAAGGGGCTTAAAATCTCTCTATTATCTCTCCTTTAGAGAGTAGTACCATCAAGGTCATGTACTATCAAGGTCTTCGTCGACATGCGCTTTTCAAATATTCAAATGCGCCGCGCTAACTGTGGGTATAACAATTTTGTCTCCAGGTCTTGTAGACTGACAAGTAATAAAACTAATCTAGAATTTTTTCCAGCTTTTTAATAAACAACTTAGAGATTCACTTGCTGTGATATGATTGTCACTAGTTAATATCTGTTATGCTGAATGAGAGCAATATCATGTTTTTTTTATTAGTAATTGTATGCCCTATACACAGGTTTTTATTTTTTACACATGAGATTATATATCTGTAGTTGGTAACTAATTAAATAAGTACTGGACTAAGATGAGAAAAGTTGCGCAGTAAAAAAGCATGCCGTTTCTAATTGTTTAGCTCTAACCAATACACAATGTGTTTCAGTGTTACCAGACAAGGATGGAAATATTAAACTAATTCCTCTTGTAGAGGGTGAAAGAAAGTCAGAGAATCAACAAGGAAGTCCAGGTGCCAGGCCCGATCCTCAAGCCGCAGCTCTTCCACGAAGAACTGGCAGCTTGTCTATTATTTTTAGAAAGGTAGATAATTTAATATTGATTAATTTCATTAATAAATTAAATACGAACATTTATTGCAGTTCGTTATTTTATAAATTATAAGAAGTGGCTTCTTTCTTTCTCCGTTTAGTAATGTCTGTCACTCGCATTATTTAGCATAGATGCAAATGATTCACTTGGTAGGTAATTCTTGAGAAATTGCTGCTAACAAACACTTCGAAAGTATAACTGATTTAGTGTTTGCTGGATTTGTACAGATAGTATATACTTAACAATTTTCAAATTACATGGAATTGACTGCGGGTACTGGAAAACCAGCAGGCTAAAGAATGAATAATCTAGCAGACTATATAAAGAAGGTCTATAATAAAATTCTGATTTCCTCTTATCTACTAATATATCTTGTTCTTTGAAAATGTTTTGAGTCTTTTAACGTTTATTGGAAAATAGGTTTTTTTTTATGGCAGTGGCACACACACTAAGGGGAGATCCTATGTGCGAAGATGTTGATTGACACGATTCGTGAATAGCTGTAGGTTGTAATCAGGGAGAATCAGATGTTCTGGGAGTGAGTTGCACAGTGATGCAGTGCGCCAGACAAAGGAGTCCTTGTAAAGCGATGTTCTAGCTGTTTCCAGTTGTACGACGAACGGGTGGGCTCTTGCCGTGTGTCAAAACTGACAGGCGTTGCTTGGGGGACGAGGCGGGCCAAATCCTGGGGTCACCTGCCATAAAAATATCAGCGGTATTCCAGACTATCCAAACTCCGGGTCGCCGACGAGACGCACAGCTCTCCTGCAATGGAATTCAAAGGCTTTAGGATGTGCTCAGGTGCGAACCCCAGGTGTGTGAGCAATATTCTATCACGGTCTTATTTGCGCTTATACAATTTAAGAATCTAAAATGTATCTTTAATTCAGTGCTTGTTAATTTGTTTACCTTTTGAAAGAACCTAATTCACCTTCTTTCAGTTTTATAACCTCGCTGGTGTTAGAATGCAACACCTCTGCTCCCACCTGGGTTTTGAAGATTTTGAATTGCGAAGAAAAATATGGACAATTTTTGAGGACTCTATACGACATACTGATCTTATCAAAGACAGGCATCTGGATCAGTTACTTATGTGTGCAATATACGTTATCTGCAAAGCTGGTAACATCACTAAGATGCCGAACTTATTTGCCATTATCATGAAGTTTTACAGACAACAACCTCAAGCTTCGAGTTCGGTGTATAGGGATGTGTTGATTGAGAGAGCAAAATTTAATGGTAAGTTAATTATTTAATCGAAGAAAATAAACCATTTAAGTGTACCGGAATTATAATGACAAGGCTTAAATCTGATATTTACTACATTTTAGTACCAAACTTTTGTATGTGTTGCATTAGGTTTTCAACATTATGATTATAACAATTTTATATTTATTATAATATTTATCTGTTGTTGTTGGAAAATCACATAGAAATTTTCTAACAACGGTTGAAATGGTTGTCGTTTCATTTATAAAAGACACATACCGAAGACATAGTTTACAATGGCATGTGAGAGTTCGTAAAAGTGGTTCTACACATCTTGTGCCTCTGCGGGTTAAGTTGAAGTTAGAATCCCAGCATAACACCCGTAAGATTTTTCCTTCAATTCCTAACTTTTTATATTCATTTGGCGTGAAACTTTAGTTTTTCTATGGCGATTTCAGTCCGTTTGCGCGGGGTGATTCGGATCCGGATGATGATAAACTCGACAGTCAGATCTTAGAGATGTGTTATGGGAATTGGGAATGTAGGAGATATGAAGAACTCTAAAATTGTATTAATGACAAGTTCAACGAGAAATGCACCAAAAAGCAAAAGTTATTCGCGAAATGGTGAGAATTCGAAAAGAAAACAATTTTAAATACCGAGCTAGCAGGTTTTGTAGTATGCCTGTGATACAACCACTGAAAGCTATCATCAGAACGAAACAATCACCAGAGGGATGGTAATAGTAGTAGTAACTATGCACATTATGGAGATCGAAATGTTGGTTCTTAAATCCAGGCACAAAAAAAAACAACTTATTGGGAGACTGGTCGAACGTCAACAATGGTAATAAACCAATACCTCCTACAACTAGGCCAGCGGCTTACGCGTGACGTCATCAAAAGTGGTCTTAACTTATTTACAGGCGCATATTAAAATGTGCAATTTCTTTTAAAATTTCACAGTTAAGTAGACATCTAGATGCAAAAATCTCGAAAAAATATAACAAAAACTTGTTTTTTGTAAATTTAACTTTTTTTATATGTAGTTTGAAACGTAATTGGCCTAATACAAGACCTCCTACAAGCTGATATTACTTTAAGCACGACTATTATGACTGATAATGTGTATTACTCATTTTTTTTAATCAAAAATTAAATTGCAGTTTAAGTACTTACCTTTTTCTGCATACATAAATAATATTTAAGGGCTTTCGGTTTAAACAAGGCTGCGAGTCACGAACTCAGCCCTTAGACCCGCCTCATTCGATTTTTGTTAAAGGAAAACGAAATTTCAAAGCAAAAACCTTTGAATATCCAGTTTATCAAAATAGAATCTATTTTGATAAACTGAAAGTAGATACCACCAATCTGTTTAAGAGATAGGTGGTAAAAATGTCACTATAGGTATAAAGGTGTCATAATAGGTAATAGTAATGTCAAATTTGGTAGTTTCTCCTCGGTTTTCTCCATCCAAAGAACCTTGCAATACTCAAATATTTATGATAAAATATGAAAGCTTTATACAGGTTTCAGATTTTACTTTTTTGTGTTAGATTGGGTATATTACTCGGTATATTATTGGGGTCTAATATTTATTTATTAAAAGTATCCAGTTTCCTTTTTACTTTTTACCCAAAAGATTATGATTATGTTTGGAACAATAATTATTAAGAAGTGTATTTGAAATGCTGCTAAGAAATTTTTTTGAAACATCAATTTTTAGGTGATTTTTACAATTTTCAAAAGGAGTCAAAAGGCTGTTTTGATTTAGATAGTTTAACAACAGCTCACAAAGAAAAGTATTGTAAATATATAAAAATGTGTCTTCGAACTCATTAATCAGTTTTTTAAATATAATATAGGCTGTTGAAACTACGTCCACTACTTGTTCACAAGGATATTAAAGAGCCCCACGCTTAAGGAATTAATTAAATTGTAAGAATCTTCTACAAGGTTCATTTAAAGTTAAATTTTCTCTACAACATTCACAACTTCATTTTTTAAAACAATATGGCAGCAATATCCACTTAAATAAGTGATTACGGGCATTTCAGATGTTATAGCTTCTGTATCAGACTGTGTAATTGTAATTTTGGGCAATAAATTGATAACATAGTCAGAATTTAATGAGTTATCTAATGACGGGGGTTCATATTCAGGAAGTTCAAAAAATTTATTTACATTAATATCTCCATAATGTTTAGATTTTAATGATAATAAAGATTGAATTTCTTAGTCTTTTTTCTGACTCATATAGCTGGCGAACAGAGATATGATTATGGCCTATATTTTCCAAACCGCCCTTCCAGTGGGTCCGTTTGAAACTTGCCCAGTAAGACATACGTCATATTAAGCTCAGTTAAACAGTATTCAGTCACTTCCAGTAGCCCATGAATGGTATGGCTTAATGCAGTGTGGGTTTGTCGAGTCAGTCTATTTGGAAAATTAGGTGAATGCTAAGAATCTAGCCAATTTTGCATTTTTAGCAGAATATTAAATTTCGGATCATCGTTGGAGGCTGATAGTATTTCTCGGGTGAAGGGGTTTTAACATTAACTATTCTCCACCAGGTCCATATAATATTAATAAACTCTGCTGTGTCTCGTGAATGTGACAAATTATTAACAAAACCTTTGAGAGCCTCTATAATAAAAGGATTAAATATTTTGAGAGCTAATTTAACATTTTGCCTTTCTATAGATGATGGAAAACTAACTAAGGGAATTACCCATGTTTTAAGATTTTGTCTCATTCTAGTTCATGAAGTTTTTTAACCACTGAAAACGAAGCACATATTTTTTTTTTGGCCTGTCTCAAAATCGGGATAGAAAAATCCCTGCTCGGGTTTAGAGTTTAGCCTGTTGTTAAAAATACATTTTAGTAAATGAACAGTGTCAAAAAGTTAAAATAATGGTCTTTCTCGGGCAAAACTATACTGAGTTCATTCCGTGGTGAAAAATTACTCATTGCCTTGCTATTTATTGCATTATTGTCACTAACTGTACAAAATACTATGTAGCCAATTTCAAATTTTCTATTATGATCTTGATAAAAGTATAGAAGATTTCTGAGTCAAGTTTAGCTACAGGTCATATATGAATTATTTCTTTAAGGCTTGAGCAAGGACTTGTGATCATAAATGCAACTGCAGATGATGCTAAAGTATTGCTGTTATTTACTGTAGTAAGTATACTACAGTGTTTCCCGCCTTATAATCCAAATAGGGGTTAATATGAATTTCATCAAAAAGTAATATAACATGTATTGTTTATCTTTATCACTCAAATATTGAAAAATGTTACGAGCATAGGTTAAAAAAAAATGCCTTTCATCAATATGGGGATCTGTCAAAAATCTGTTACAAATAGATTTTACTGTGTTAGGATGAGGTAAAATAATAGGAGCATGATTACGCAAATATTTATAAGAATGAGGGCTTATAGTAAACAAAATTGAACATAAAACAATAGGGCTCGGTGAATACCGATATCTCTCTTTTGAGGTACTCAACAAATTTATTCATAGGATCACGGCTGTATGTTTGAATGTAAAAATAATGATTTAAGCTCAATTTATTCTTATATTTTATCACTAAATAATCGATAATTTTGTACCAATACACCTTGCCATTATTACTAAATTAGTTAACATCAAATATCAAGTATTCCTTTAATACCTCGTAAATTATTTATTTTGAAACAAAGTAGATTGATAAATGTACGTAGGCTTTCACGGCCGGTGTCTTGATAAGCGTGGGTTTTCGGGCTATTAGGCCGTTGTCCGTGTTGATTTCCTCCATAGCTTTCGGCTACAACTGCGGTAGCCATCCTCAGTGGTGTCTGGGTCGAAGCGTACGGCTCTTTGATGTCATCTCACTTTTTACTAACGTTCCACTAGACCAATTACAGGAGGAGATCGCAAAACTGTTCCCGGCGGACATCACCACTCTGTTCAAGCACTGCCTGACGACCACGTATTTTCAGTGGCAGAACACTTTCTATGAGCAAAAAGACGGAGTGGCCATGGGAAGCCCAATAAGCCCAACAGTGGCTAATTTCTATATGGAAAAGTTCGAGGAAACAGCGTTGCAATCCGCTCCAAGGCGCCCTAGCTGTTGGCTACGATACGTAGATGACACCTTTGTGATATGGGGACACGGAGACCAGGAACTCAACAACTTTCTACGGCATTTGAATGGCATACACCCTAAGATTCAGTTTACGATGGAAGCCGAGAAGAACGGGGAACTACCGTTTTTGGATGTCTTAGTCACCAGACAGGCGGATGGAAAGTTGGGACACAAAGTATATCGCAAATCCACGCACACCGACCGCTACCTACAATACAACTCTAACCACCACCCGAGGCAGAAACGAGGAGTAATCAAGAAGCTTGTTGACAGGGCTCGGCGAATCTGTGAACCCCAACATCTAACACGCGAATTTGAACACCTCACAAGTACGCTCCAAGCCAATGGATATAAAATAGGGGAAGTCAGACGAGCGATGTACCCGAAGAGACCGAACAGGAACCAAAACAGAGAAGCAACAGAACCTTGCGGGATAGCGGTCCTACCATATATCAAAGGAATCACTGACCGAGTAGGCAAAATCCTAGAAAAGAGGAATGTAAGACCGATTTTCAAACCAACCAGGAAGATCAAAGACTGCCTACGCTCGGCAAAGGACCCTAGAGACCCTCTGTCCAGTTCTGGAGTATACCGAATTCCTTGTTCATGTGGAAAGGTGTACGTTGGAACAACCAAACGAAGCATTAACACCAGGCTAAAAGAGCATAAAAGATCCTGTCGCCTAGGGTATACCGATAAGTCTGCAGTGGCCGAACATGCCCTTCAGGAGGGAGATCACCGAATTTTGTTCAACGAAACGAAGGTTCTTTCCTCGGTAAAACATTATAGCGCTAGACTACATCGTGAAGCCATAGAGATACATAAACACCGCGAAAATTTCAATAGAAAAGAAGAAGGTTTTCATGTTAACAAAATCTGGCACACTACGCTTGAGAAAACCAAGATCAAGACAGACCCGGTGAACGGGCCCGGCCAAATTCCAAATTTATTAGTCTGATTACTTACATAGCTATTTGACACAAAACTTAATATAAAGCATGACTATTTCCTACGTCTGATGTTAAGCCGGGCAGTGTTGCTGCACTGCCAGTGGCCATCAGCGGGGTCTCCCATAGGGGGTTGAACTTAAACCTAACTTAATACTAAGTATGTGGCACTATTAAGGTGAGCTACTCTTTCTTTGGGTGAAGCCCCGTCAAAGACGCTATCGGTGTATAGGCAGCAAGCCTTATAGATTTGTTGTGAACGCTTCGAAATATGTACATGTAGGTAGTTTGCAGGGAAAACTACAGCAAAAAAACCCTGCTTATACTGCTCATTTGAGCAGGGAGTCAGAATATTTACATTTATTTACATTATGTACAACGTTCATTAAGACAAAACAATTAAAACTATATACAGTATGAGTAGGGACTTAGTAAAACTGAGTCTGTTCAAGTGAGAAGATGATATCAGAGCATACTGAGCGAGTACCGCGGTCCGACTGCGGATACACGGACGCTTCGGTGGTTTGGAATCATATGCTAGCATTTTTTTTTTGTCAAGGTGTAAAAATGCTCCCTTATGCACACCCTCGGTTGAGGGTAGTGTGGGGCTCGCTATAAGCATACCCACCAAAAATCACCATCTCATGATGCTAGTAACTCTACGTCACTATTGCATCTTCCTTCTTCGGCGTGTTGGCCTTCTGATTCTTCTTGCGACTGGTTCCAGGCAGGATACAGTAATGTGTTGTGGTATTGTTGTGGGGTGATGTTTTATGTTGTGTGTTGTTGAGATGAGATGTGTGTTAGTGGGTTAATTATTTTTGTGTTTTTTGCTGTAGTGTTTAGCTACAGTTTTTTATGAGTTAGTAAATGTTAGTATTATTTTTGGTGGTTTTTCATTTATTTTTATTATTTTTATTTTTGTTTTTTATTTTTGTGATTTTTATGTAATTATTTTTGCGATTTTTATATGTGCTTATATTGTGTTTATTGGAGGCTCTCTTAAGCTTTTTAGCCTTGCCCTTTCCGGTCGGTCTTCCCCGTCAATAAGTGATGTAATTAGTGGATTTGTGTGGGTGCGTACTTGTTCCAAGAATCTAACATGTCTATTTGTTAGGTGTTCGTGAATTGTTTCGATTTTTAGGTTTGCGTGTATTTCGGTGTTGCGTATGTACCATGGAACGTTTGTTATTTGTCTGAGTGTTTTGTTTTGAAAAACATGTAGTTTCTTTTTGTTTGTCTTGCTTGTGTGTGTGTATGCGATGGCACCATAGAGGACTTTGGGCTTGATAACTTGGTTGTAAATTAGAAGTTTGTTCTTGATTGACATTGAGCTATTTCTGTTAATTAAGGGATAGAAAGCTTGTTTTGCTGCAATGCCTATGTTAATTTTATTTTGGATATGTTGATTGAATGATAGTCTTCGGTCTAAGGTCATGCCTAGATATTTAAGAGTGTTATTCCAACTTAATTCAGTGTTTCCAAGCTTAAGATTTGCTGGTAATCTACGAGAGTGGCTAATGAGCATAGCCTGAGTTTTGTCATTATTAATTTTGATGTTCCAAGTTTCTGCCCAGTCGTCTATAGAGTTTAAGTGCTGTTGTACGTGTATTTTGAGTCTTGATATGTTTCTGAGTGTCGAATATATGCAGATATCATCTGCATATATTGAGAGCTGTACGTGTGGGTGTTTGGGTACATCTGAAGTGTATAATGAGTATAGTGTTGGGGAAAGCGGGGAGCCCTGGGGTACGCCCGCTTCCATGATTCTAGTGTTTGAAAGTTCAGTATTTATTTGTGTGACGAATGATCTTCGCTTGAGGAACGAAGCAATAAGTTGTGTTAAAGGTATTGGTATGTTGTGTTGTGTATGTAGTTTATGAATGAGTCCCTCATGCCATACTTTATCGAAGGCCTTTTCGATGTCGAGGGCCACAACTGCGGTCGCTGCCCGCCTTTGTAGTCCTCTAGTCGAATCCTCGACAAGCCTGGCAAGTTGGAGTTCGGTGCTATGGTTTTTTCTAAACCCAAATTGCTCATTTGGGATTAGATTGTGTGCTGTTACGTGTGTGTTTAGTCTATTGAGTATGAGGCGTTCCGTTAGCTTGCTCAAGGAGGAGAGCAGACTAATGGGACGCCAGTGTTGTGGGAATGTTAGATTCTTGTTTGGTTTCGGTATTAGTATGATCTTTGCTTTTTTCCAACTGGTTGGAAAGTGATTTAGTTGTAGTGTTTTGTTTATTATGTATGTTAGTTTTCGTATTGCCACGTCTGGTAGGTTTTTCAGTGCTTTGTTTTGTATGTTGTCTAGACCTGGGGCCTTTTTTGGGTTGAGTTGCGCAATTAGTTGCACAACTTCTTGTGTGTCAGTTTGTTGGGTTTCGTCTTCTGGTAGTTCGTTTATTTGTCTCGTGATTCTTCTGTATGATCTCTCTATGGCCTCTTCGTGATCCATATCCTGCGCTCCATCCCCCAAGGTGAACTGCGACTCCAGCGAGTCGGCAAAGGCCTCAGCCTTGTCCTCGCTAGAATACGCCATCCCCCTCAAGCCATGGATCGGAGGATATATCATCTTGCCTTTATGCTGCATGTTTTTAGCTATTCTCCATAGAGAGTTGTTTTGTATGTTTACTGTTGTCAGGTATTCCGTCCATTTGTTGTTTTTGTGATTTTTAACGTCTGTTTTTATTGTATTTGTTAGTCTATTTCCTTGTCTGTTGAGTTCTGCGCTGCCTGTTTGTTTGGCTCGTCTTTTTAGTCTGTTTCTTAGTCTTATGTTTTGTTTTATGTTTTCGGGAAGTGAGTATGGGTTGCTTTGTCTTGTGTGTACTGTTTTCTTGGCTGTGTTTAGTGCTGTTTGTATCTCTTCAGTGAAGCTTAAGACTTGATTGTCTAGCTCCGCCTTAGAGTTTATATGTGGGATATGTTGTGTGTTGTCTTTTAAGTGTTTTTTGAAAGTGTTCCATTGTATGAATGTTTGTGTGTGTTGCTTTTTCGTGTATGTTGTTTATGGTGATGAAAATTGGAGAGTGATCTGAGGCAGATAACTCTTCCAGATTGTCAATCACCACATTGTGAGGGATGTTGTGTGTGATTGCGATGTCTAGTATGTCGGCTGTTTCGCCGCGAAAGTGGGTGGGTTCGGTGGGAGCGAGTATTGTGTAGTGTAGTGTTTCTGCTGTCCTGAGCAACATAGTACCATTTGGAGTAGTGGTTCTACATCCCCAGGACCTGTGTTTTGCATTGAAATCCCCGGCAGCTAGTACCGGGAGTGTATAGTTAAAAAGTTTCTCTATTTCTGTGTGCGTGAGTTTGTTTGGTGGCGGTCTGTATACCGAGTGTATCACCATATCTCCGTCAGTTAAGCTGACTTTGACACTGGTTACCTCTAGTATCTCAGACTGTGGTGTGCGTATTGTGTCATGTTTTATGCTGTTTTTTATAAAAATGGCCGTACCGCCTCCCATGCGGTCCGGTCTATCATTTCTATAAATTGTGTAATTTTGAACGTGTAAATGCGTATGTGGGCGTAGGTAAGTTTCTTGCACGAGTGCTATGTCTATGTTGTTCTCAACCAGATATTCCGCGAATTCGTATCTCTTGGGATAGAGGGAATTCGCGTTCCAACTGATCAAGAACAAGTGTGGTGGTGTATTAGCCATTGAGATTAGCGAATAACCTCAATGTCGGGTTGTTTTGGATTAGTGTTGTGATGGTATTGATTTTTGCCTTAATCTCCTCTTCGGACATCGTTAGCAGTGTGAAGATGTTGTTGTTTGGTGCGTTTGTGTTTTTTGTGTTAATGCCTGAGTTTGGTATGTTGTTTTGTGTGATTGGTTTTGGTTGTGGTTGTGGCTTCGTAAGTTGTGCGTAGCTGATGTTATTGCTCACCGGCCGTGTTTGTGTTATGGTTCGTTTTGTTTTATTGTTTGGGTTTTTGGGGCAAGTTGAGTAGCTCGCTGGGTGTTCACCTCCACAGTTACAGCACTTTGGGGGGGGTGTTCATGGGCTTTTTACAGTCCCTGTAATGATGGTTTTCTGCGCACTTGTGGCAGATTGGGGTTGCTTGACAATTGGTTACTGTATGGCCAAATTGTTGACATCTGTGGCACTGATTGTGGACACGATGCTTGCTACCTCTTTGTATTTCAACTACAACTGGCATGTAGTTGATTCGGGTTTCATTTAGGATGTTTGAGTCTGATTGAGGTACTAAGACCTTAAGCATCTCTGTTAAGATGTTTCTTCTTGTTCCAGCCTTGAGCCAGAACATCTCTATGGGTGAATAGCCCTTTGCAATAAGGTCGTCCTTGATGTCCGACAATGGGATTTTGCCGTCTAGGCCTTTAATGATTACGTTTAATTTCCTATCCTCCGGTAGGAAATACGAATGGTAGGGATATTTTTTGTTTTTTAAGTAAGTCGTGATCCGTCTATGATCATTCGGGGTTGTGGGGGTGATTTGAATCCCCAGTTTGGATTTTTTAATGTTACCAAAATCGATTTTGGCATATGTCAAGTCCTGGTGGATTTTGACCCAGTTTTCTGGGCACCTGATTATAATTGGAACCACTTCTGACTTTTTAGGTGCCGTGGTGGCCTCTTCTGTTTGGGCTTTTGTTGGGTGGGCTAGTCCCAAGTGTTTATTAACAGACTCTTGTGTTGCCACATTCGTCATTCGTGGTATATTTGGCCTAGGGTTTGTGGGTTGGGTTATTGGGGGGCTCGTTGCCCTAGGCTGTTTTTGTTTGATTTCCGACAATGTCCATAAGTACGTCGTGGTATTTGTCTTGATTTGTCTGTACGTTTTTCATTGTAGTTGTCGCTTTCTCTAGTTCTATTTTTAATTGTGCTACTTGTTCAGTCAGCGTGCAGTTTTCGTTTTGTAAGTCTTTGTTTTGTATCTCGAGTTTACGTATGTATTTCTGTAATTTCTCCATTTGTTCGTCTTTTACTTGTCGTTTACTATCTAAACTTTTGGTTTGTGTTGTGTATTGTTTTGTTTGTGTATGTAGTGTACTTACAGTTTCCTGCCTTGGGTCGCTGTTTCTTCTTAGGTTATTTCTTCTTATTTTCTCCTTTTCTAATTCAGCTAACGTGAATTCCTTTCCTCTGTTGTTGTTGTCCATTTTCTATGTTATCTATTTCGCCTTGGTTTCGCTTTTCTTTCACTTTCGTTGGTGTTGATACCAACCCTCCGAGGTACGTGCACCCACGTAGGTACGGTACTCGGAAAGTTGGAGTCCTTTACTACGACTTAACGATTTTCTTTTGTATTTTCGGGATAAATCCCTAACGAATTTTCTTTAATAATTGCAGATGCAATGCTGTACATTACATCCACAGTCGTAGTAAAGGCTTTTGCGCACTGGCACTCACTCACGTTTTTCGTTTCGATTTCGGTTGTAAGCTCGGCTTGTCTACACGGCGGTCGACAAGAGAATTGTGTTATATGCTAGCAATAGTGGGTTGGACATATTTATATGTCGACCAGCTCCCTTCACAGGCCCCGCCCACTCGTCCGAACGACATGGATTGGTCTGCCGAGGAGATCCTCGCACGCAATTTTCAGGAGGTGATTACCTTCTGTGCTCCTAATATTAGGAGCGGTTAGTACGTTATATTTACGGCATAATCTGTCGATAAAATAGAGATATTTCCCGGTAGATAGT
>MU185077.1:0-63057 GCA_016904865.1 Pissodes strobi
ATTAGAATATAGTTTTTCTTTTATTTTAAATAGGTAAATTAATTAGTCCTCATAAGTATTCACTAAGAAAAAATCATGTTACAGGTATATTTGCTGTACAGGATAAATAAAAATAAGGACATAATGGAACGGCGTGAAAAATAGAAAATATAATTATCCAATATAAACAACAATTTTTTCAAAGTGCGTTAAGTTATGAAAACAATAAATTGTTTTCATAACTTAATGAAGAAAAATAGTTAACATTTAAGTCACGGTATGCAATGGCAAATACAAATACTTAGGTATCACAATAGACAAAATGGTGTGTGCTTAAGACCACACGACAGAAGTGAAAACTTAAAAAGCGAGCTTGCTTGATATTAAAAAAGTAAATAAAATAAACAAAAATAATGTTCCTCACATTCAGAAGCACACAACTGAAGTGAAACTTCTGAAAGAGATGTTAGGCATTGAGTTAAGTTTTTAAGCGTTTTTTTTTCTCAACCTTTGACCCTCGGTTTCGAAACTTTTTTTAATTTTTTTTTCAACAATTTTTTCGCCGAAAAACGCGTTTCTAACATTTCTATTTTTTTATAACTTTTATTAACTTTCTGAACAATTTTTTATTTTTTTTTGTTGTTTTCTTTTCATATTTGGTTTTATAATACTTTTATTAACTTTCCGAACAATCTTTTATTTTTTTTTATTATTTTTTTTTCTTATTTCGTTTTATAATACTTTTATTAACTTTCCGAAAATTTTTTTAGTTTTTTTCAATCTTTCACCATTTTTTCCATTTTTTTCCTCCCATTTTTGCCATCCCCAACCTCATAGCTGAACTTCGCCGTTTTTTTTTCGCCGAAAACCGCGTTTCTCTAACTTTTTTTATACATTTTTTCTTATTTCGTTTTTATTTTATTAACTTTCTGAACAAATTTTTTCGTTTTTTTATTTTTTTTTCCAACCCTCTGGAACATGCTTATTTAAAGGGGCGTTTCACTTTGATAACCGTTTCAACTTTGATAAGATTTTCATTTTTTCTCAATTCACCCTCGCTAAAGAAGTTCACTTAAAAAAAATAGGAGTCGCCGGGTATCGATCTCGATACCTCTAAAATGCCAATCGAGCGCTTTACGATCTGAGCTACACCGTCGCATCGATGGAAATACGTACGTCAAAACTAAATATAAGTATATAAACTGGCATAATATAAATTGTAAATTTGGCAGTTAGGTAAATGATTAATCGAATTAATATATTACAGAGACTGACAAAAAGTACAGAGAGTAATCCAAGAGACTTTATGCCTTGTATTTCTTGTTTATATTAAAACTCGAAATAGCGAAAAGTTTAAATTCAACTAGGTCACCTTGTATAAAAGGAAACATCATTTGTAAAGTGGCCTCTTGTAGGGTTTTTTTAGGTAAAATCAGGAGGAGCGGGAAGACGAGAGACAAAATCTGTTGAACTAATGGTTCACTTGAGTAATTATATTTTAGTTGGTCGCAATCAGTCAGTGATTGTGGTGGGGTGCGTTCGGCGACTATGGGGGTTGAGTGCGGGGTTCCGCAGAAGTCTGCCTTGAGACCCCTTCTCTTCTTAAACTACCTAAATAACCTTATTACTTTGCTGACGATACGTCTGTTGTCTGGCAACTTAGGCAAAGAATCACTGTTAAAGATTAAAGAGTGGTGCGATGCCAACCTCCTTC
Source organism: Pissodes strobi (assembly GCA_016904865.1). Classification (NCBI taxonomy): domain Eukaryota; kingdom Metazoa; phylum Arthropoda; class Insecta; order Coleoptera; family Curculionidae; genus Pissodes; species Pissodes strobi. The sequence goes on from MU185077.1 coordinate 1,694, forward strand.
TTTTAATATTGCGAAAACTAACATTGTAGGGTTTAAGTGTGATATGTACCGCTTGTAGTTGGGTTAGTTTCCTTTGCAGAAGGTGGCGCGCGGTGACTAAGTTACTGGGTGTTTTGATTGATGGTGAACTTCGATTTGAAGATCACGTTGAGCGGGAGGCTTTCGTCGGGATGTTTTGCAATTAGAAGGACGCGTTTAGAACTTGACCCAGTGATGGCACGGAGAGCCTATTTTGCCCTTTTCGAATCACACCTCAGATATGGAAATCTATTTTGGAATGTTAGTGGCCGATATCTGCTGAATATTCTGTTCGTTCTTCAGAAGAAGGCTGTCCGCTTCATCACAAATGGAGAGAATCTTGTCGAACTTACTTTCTGTCTCAGGGAATTCTTACTCTTATTACCTCTTTGTTTATTCTTGAAACGGCATCACTGATATACAAGAATCGCCATAGCATTCGGGGTCCTGCCCATCAGCATGATGCGCGGCGGGCTCTCGACTTGCCCTTGCCAATACCAACAAGAACGTTAACAAAAAATCTTCGATTTATGAAGGCAGCAAAATCACTTGCCGATTCAGATTAGGAATGTTAGTGATTTAAAATGTTTTAGGAGGTATCTTGATGTTTTTTTTTTAATGTATGGCACACACTAAAGGGAGATCCTATGGCGCTCGACGAGCGGAGCGGTGTGATTGACACGGTTCTTGAATAGTTATAGGTTGTAATTTGGGGGAAACAGATGTCCTAGGAGTGAGTTCCACAGTGATGCAGTGCGCCAGACAAAGGAGTTCTTGTAAAGCGATGTTCTAGGTGTTTCCAGTTGTACGACGAACTGGTGCGCTCTGGCCGTCTGTCGTGACTGACAGGCGTTGCCAGCGGCGCGCGGCGGTCCAAATCCTGGGAACATCTGCCGTGAAAATATCTGTAAAACAGGGACATCTCGGCCACATATCTACGGTGTTCCAGACTATCCAGATTTCGGGTCGCCGACGAGACGCGCAGCTCTCTTCTGAATGGAATCCAGCAGGGTGTGCTTTGGTGCGGCACCCCAGATGTGAGAACAATATTCTAAGCACGGTCTTATTTGCGCTTTGTAGAGCAAGATCAACTGCTGTGGTGTATACAGTTTTTTGTTGCGAAATAGCGCACCAAGTTTCTGGGAGGCTGATTTTGCGATGTTAGCAACGTGGTCATACCAGGGCATACTGCTGTTCACCGAGACACCCAGCAGTCCGATAGACGAGGATGAAGGAATGGTCGATCCTGCCATAATGATGTCAGGGCCCGCCGTATTGGCCCTCTTGGTAAACGTGGCTGCTTGGGTCTTTGCTGCATTGAACTGGACCAAATTTCTGTCGCCTCAAATTTAAAATTTCTCCAGGTCTCGATTAATTGCTGTAATCTGCTCCTGTCTGCGGTGATGTCTCAGTCGCTGGTAAAGGTTTTTCTGATCTAAACTGGGAGACAAGGGTACTGCCATCTGCAAAACTGTAACAGGACTATTCGTTTCGGTCACCAGGTCCTTAATATAAATCAGGAACAGAGTTGGTGAAAGTATTGCGCCCTGAGGTACGCCCGCGTTAATGGTGAATGTGTCTGAGATGTGTCCATCAACTGCAACCTGCAGAAATCGGTTCTTAAGGAAACTGGCAAGCCAGCTGCGGAGAGAGGCTGGCAGTCCGAAGGACGGCAGTTTGTTGAGCAGTCCGTCACTCAACAGTCACAAACTCTGTCAAATGCCTTCGAAATATCCAACGCAATCGCTCGAGACTCTCCATAGTTCTCAATTGCCCTATTCCATATATGAGTGATATAGGCCAATATCTCCTGTCGATCTCTCTTTGCGAAAGCAGTATTGATTATCGCTGATTATTGTGTTGCTCTCGAGGTACTTGAGTAGTTGCTGATTGACTACACGTTCCATGACTTTGGAGATTATTGGAAGCAAGGCAATTGGCCGGTAGTTTGAGGGCGTGGTTTTCTTGCCTTTTTTTGGAACAGGTTGCACTCTAGCGACTTTCCGAGAAGATGGGTAAATGCCTTTTCCGTAAGACAAGAGTAGAAAGCCTGAAAAAAAAACGGGTGTTAGTTCGTTGGCGCAGTTCTTTAACACGATGGCAGGTATTCCGTCCGGCCCTGATGCCTTTTGCGTATCTAGTTCTTTAAGGATTTTTCTAATATGACGGTGATGAAACTTGACTTCTGCCATGGTAGTGTTGATGTTTGATATGGTGGGGAAAGCCTTGCTTTGAGGGACGTCTAGTTAGAGTGCGATGAAAACGTTTTGCTTGTTGGTAAAGTGTACTACAACTTGAGCCAGTATTATGTTGACTCACTCTTGATATGCTCGCTGATTTGTTATATTTTTGTTTACTTTCACATGTGTAATGTATTAAATGTTATTTGGTGTTTTCTCTCTGCTTTAGGTTTTAATGACTTTCTCGACTGATGTGTTATATTTATTTTATGCAGGTGAGGGATCATTTTAGCAAGTAACCTGCTTTGTCAATGAAATTTATTTTCTAGGCAATAAAGTACTTTTTGACATTGACTATATAATAACCAGAGAAGCATTTAAACCGTTTTTCTTCTAGAAATTCCCTATCAAATTGTTGTCTCGGTTTTCTCAGATTCGTGCGACTTTCGGCGCTAGAATGGCCCAAAGTTACCCCTTTTTTAACAGTATATCTACACTCCAAAAAAAGGCTACTATTTTTCGAATCACCAGTTTCAATAGGGCTCAGAAAACCGTCAAAAAGAAGATGCCCAGACAGTTTCATGCTAGCATTTGCACGCCACTCCATAACCTCTTCGCTTCCTCACTTGGCTAACCTTTGTCCACTAAGTCATTGCTCCATATCTTATCATGGGTCCCACCACCCTCGTCATCTTAGGGCTTACACCTTAGTTTTTCCCACACATTATTCTACACCTGCCCAATGCTATCGTAGCCTTCTATGTAACATTTTGAATGTGTGAATTCCATATTAACTTGATCAAAAATGATTCCTAAGTATTTCACCTCTGTGGAAAAGGAAATTATCCTTCACATCTCCGCCGCCCTTCATTACACTTTGTAGTATACAATTTTATCCCAACCGGTACAAGTTTTAAAGAAGTTATCAAAAAACATGATTCAGCCGTCCCAGGCCCGGTCGCTCGAGCTCGTCGCCCTGTTGCGTCATTCCAATTTTGTACTGTTCGGTGACAAGTAGTAAAGAATCCGTAAATCGGATCTTTATTTTGTTTTTAAGAAAAAAAATGCCTAAAAATCGTATTTCAAGACAGTGAAAGTATTCGTGATACGTCTTGCTCGCAAAGGAGGCGAAAAAAGGGGGCAATATTCACCGTAAGAAGCAAAATCAGGGGGTGAGTCCATATAAGATTATATGTCAAAATTTCAAAAATACACAAATACCTGGTTAGCTTAGATATATAAAAACAGAAACTATCTCGTATAAAAGCAAACTAAATTTGTATAATACTAAACTGTAGTATTATGAATAAATATGACAGTTGTAACCCTTAATTTTTTACTTAATAAAATTAAATTGAAAACACTCTCAAACTTCTAAAACTAACTATATTAGAATAAAATAGAGTGCGAACGGGTTACAGTCAAAAATGCGAATGAACCAGTAAATAAAAAAAAATCAGCGAGGCAGACGCTATCTTAACAAAATTAAATGTGCTGACTGCGATTTTAATTATTATACTAGCAAACTGTTATTTATATACGAGGGCATGACAAAACGTTGTTACATTTATTAATGTTTTATATAGAGTAAAACCTTTGTACCATATAAAGATGAATATAAAAAATAGAAACAAAATGTTTATAATGCCTTCGTATTATCACGTTTTCGATATTTGATCCCCATGTGGGCCTATAAACTACAATTCGATGCAAATATTGCAAAACAAAATACTAAAAGTTATATTTAATTATGATGCACTGACTCATACTGTAGATCTATATGAGAATTTAAAGAGTATGAATAGAATAAACTTATCTACAGGATAATAAATATAACTCGAAAATCAAATATTAACATAATATTTCAAAGGGATATTCATAGCCACAATACTAGAGAGTTTATAGGAAATCGTACTGTTATTAGTAACATGCAATTATCCTCAATACCAGTGTTCAAAAACACTGTCTAGAGGAATAAGGACTATGTATATTGTAATTATTGTTATTACTGTATTAAACAATTTTTGAGTAAGTCGAAGAGTGCCCTTTTCTCACGAAATTAACCCCTAAAAACTAGTCACAAAGGCAAGCTGGCTTATAATTTACGCGCGACTAAATCCCAAGTTGGGTATTATTATGACTTTGTATGACCCTCCGCTCGCTTCGCTCGCTACGGAGCCTCAATCAACAGAACCCAAAGCTAATCCAAAATTAGGAAAAAAAGGTAAATTAATAGAAATTTTGCTAGAACGTAGAGACATTGATTCGTGTCGCAACGCGCGCAGTATTTTGGATTATCGGAATGTTATTGTTCGGCTTTGTCGAATCGATGTAATACCGGAACGCATTATTTGTAAACAATTCGTGTTGATATGAGCCGGCCGGTGAGGAAAAAATTGGAGTAAACATTCCTTGCAGGAAATGTTAATAAATAATAATAATACCTATTTACAAGTTCGCATTTGCAGATGCTAATAACTTTAACTAAAATTGGCCTTAACATTTGCAGATGTGAAGGGCCTCAACAGCCTCCACCCCAGTAGGTATATTATGTTAGAGGCACACTATATCCCTACATTTGCCGATGTAAAGGATATATATACCGACAAAAATAAAACGGTATAGTGCTATGTATTTGCAGATACATAAACAAATAACCACCATACTATTGCAACCCTCTTACATAAGAAGACAACATGCAAGTTCTTGTCTATGGTTCATCATATCCCGTTTTCCTTACGTTACGGAAATTACAGTATTTGCAGATACTGTAAATATGCTAAAAAATCGTTGCATTTGCAGATGCAGTCGATAGCATAACGAGGGTTAAGCAACACGCAAAAAGGTGAAGAGTTCGTTGTATTGGCAGATACAATCGATCTGCAATTACAGTTGCAGATAGTGAATATATTCATGAAGCTATTTTTCTGTTGAAAAACAGAAATTACATCATTTGCAGATGCTGTAAATATGCTAATAGATCGTTGCATTTGCAGATGCAATCGATACCAAGTAGCAAACCAATGAAATTCTTTTGCATTTGCAGATGCATTAGAAGATCCTCTCATGCTAGCTGAGGAAGTAACTCATTCGAATCGAGATTTACCAACATCAGAAACAACTACATACCCAGATAGTTTTTAGATGGAACAATTACTTATTAAAGAAACTAAAAAAAAAGAAAACAGTATGATAGAGAAGTATCCGCCAACTGCTATGTCCTCACACCACCAAAATTAAATCTTGAAGTAGAAACTGTACTAAATCCTGCAACTGCACGCCAAAGCAACTACTTCTATCAATTACGGAAACAACTAGTCCGTGGGTTTTAGCTCTCCTTTTCAATAATTTAAATTAGCCAACCGTCTGAACTAATATTATACGTTCAAAATTGGCAGAAATTAAATATAAACAGTTCAACAATAGCGTGGGTACAAGGTTATAAAATCCCCTTCAAGGGCACCACTCCAGATTAGCAAAGTAGGTTGCGACATTAAGAATTGTGAAATCGCCAAGTATCTATTAATCGGCGATTAATGAACTTTTAAAAATGGGGGCTATCGAGGAATGTAAATCGGTGGATGGCGAATTCTTATCGTCGTACTCAATGGGAAATATCGATTTATGTCAACTTAAAAAACAAATAGGTATATGACAGCACCCCATTTTAAACTCGAAAATTACAGGACGGCACAAAATTTAATTTCAAATTACGCATTCCCGGGAAAATTGATCTTAAAGATGCATATTTCCTTATTCCTATCCACAGTAGTCATAGGAAGTTTTTAAGGTTCGATTTTTGCAACGTACTATACCAGTTTAATTGCGTTCCATCTGGTTTATGTACAGTTCTAGTTCCATATATTTTCACAAAACTTCTGAAACCAGTTGTAAGATATGTAAAATTAAAGGGAATAAAAACTGTACTCTATTTAGACCATTGGCTAGTTATTGGTAATTCAAAAGAGAATTGCTTAAAAGTATAAATAAAATTACACAAACATTACAAGATTTAGGATTAATAATTAATTCCGAAAAAAGCGTAGTTATTCCCGCGCAACAATGATAATTTTTAGGTTTTATTTATAATACAACTAACATGACAATAGCCTTAACTCAAGAGAAAAGGGAAATAATTTATAAAGACATACAAAACATTAGAAAAAAAAAACAAGAAAAAATAATAAGTGTAAAATCAGATTATTTGCACAACTCGTCGGAAAACTAGATGCTGCTTGGCCAGCTGTACGGTATGGCTGGTTACACATAAAATCTTCAAAAAGGCAAAAAATCTTAGCATTAAAATTAAACAATAGGAAATGTGACTCAAAGATTAAGATAACTTTCACTATGGAAGAACATTTGAAATGATGGTTAAAAAACTTAATGATGTCTGTTCAAAGTTTTTCTTAACATAAATTTTCTTTAGAAATATTTTCAGATGACTCACGAACCGATTGGGGCGTTTTCTGCAAAATCACATGGGAATTTTGGAACGGAAAAGACTGTGGCGTTCACATAAACATCCTAGAACTTAACGCAACCTTTTTCGGCTTAAAATGCTTTGCAAAAAAAAATTTAATACTCACTCACAAAAAGCCCTATCACCCAGCCAGCAGTTAAACCATTAGCAGATGAGTCAAGTGAATACTAAAAGCCAGCCGTATAACACGGAAATCTTTGGGGCACGCAGCACGCGACACGTGGCAACTTCAGCAGCTCAAGAATGGAAGTTACATTACAAACCACTCAGAATACAGCTGGCTGGACAGAAAAATCAAAAGTATTCTCAAAATTCTATAACAAGCCTATCGCGGGTAATCCCACTGAATTTGCATCTTGTTTATTGAACCATAATTTCTAAGGAATCATATAAATATTAAGTTACAATTATAACTTACTTACCAACTCATTATCATATTACATAAGAATATTGGTATAGTATTAAAAATAAATTAACAAATAAATTAATATCAGTTAAGCGTTAAACATGTGTACCTTCATATGTATACTATTAGATCTAATGTCTCTATAAATTTGGAATTTAGTTTATAAAAAGGGCCTTGTAAATCTAAGACCACAGAAAATCGCAATTTTCAGTTAATGTAGATTACATCGCAAATACTTTAAAGAGCTACAAAGTGTAATGAAGGACGGCGGAGATGTGAAGGATAATTACAAGATCAATCGACTTACCTGTAAGGAAGATCGATCGGAATTGTCCGAGCATCTCCGCCGTCCTTCATTACAAACCCACCCAGTCTTTACCTTCTCCCTATCACCCCAAATGCAATGTAATCAAAAATATCATAGGAACCAAAATTGCAATGACGCAACAGGGCGACGAGCTCGAGCAACCGGGCCTGGGACGGCTGAATCATGTTTTTTGATAACTTCTTTAAAACTTGTACCGGTTGGGATAAAATTTTATACTACAAAGTGCAATGAAGGACGGCGGAGATGCTCGGATAATTCCGATCGATCTTCCTTACAGGTAAGTCGATTGATCTTGTAATTGTTTCTCTGTTTAGAACTAGTGGTTTTAGCTATCTCAGGACTTTCCTTCGTGTTAAGAGAATTGATAGAAACTATTTCGATTATGCTACCTGTAAAATAAAACCACAAACAAAATAATAACTTAAAGAATACTATTAAAGCCTACAAACATATTGACACGTAAAATTCACAACATCCATCTCATTGACATGCGAATTCCGAAAGTTTTTTCGTACCGGATAATGCGCCTTTTAGCTGGCAAACTTATACTTACCCTTTTGAAGCTCAATTTCGCCAATAAAATTTAAGACTAATGTTAAAATTATGTATTCAGCTTTTAAATCAATTATAACAGAAAGTAAAACATTCAACATTTAAACAAATTGTACAAGGAACTTACTATAAAGGTTTAGACCTAAATATATAAAAATATTAAAGACTAATAATTATATCACACTATGAGACATTCAAGAGCCAATCTTTGGAGTGTTTGCAATAATTTCTTGGAAACATTTGAAGCAGATTTTAAGTAACAAGTTTGTAATTAAAACAAGTTTTTCAATTTTGATTTGTTTGTGCGTCACAGGCGGCTTTAGTTTATAATAAATGATAAAACCAAAGTTCTGGTATGGACGTTCACTTATGTCGAAAATTGACTCTTTTTATTGGTATTAAGTATTTCTTCGTTTTCATTTTACAAATCACTCTTGGAGCCACGCGTCTTATTTTAACTGGATGCTATGAATCATTGGCCTTTGGTGGGTTATTCCCCCACAACCAGTTGAGTAATACTTTGGAAGGGCTCTGAACGTCACGAGCTGAAATAAATATAATTTGAATACACAAAGTGTTATCAAAAAATATTGGGCTAAATTAGACTTAATTATTAGTTTTATCTTTTATTGAACCGATGCATGGGTTGTAAATCTACCTGTATAATGGTTGAAGTGGCGATAACTTGATCTCACGAAAATTTACCTCTATGCACATATATTGCATTTTAATATTAGTACTGCATTAAAAAATTTAATATCCCAGAAAATATTGAAAATTTCAATTCAACATTTACGTTAAGTGAATGAAACTGGTAAATAATTAGATACTTACAAAGTGTATAACTAGCATCAACTAATTTAGCTGCTGCTTCTGGTGGCAATTTGTCAACATCATTTAGGTGACGCCGCAATATAGCGAGTTGTTCAAATCTTCTCGCCTTCTGTTCATCTACAAAGGTTTTGTCCTTCTTGTAACCCACTTTTTTCAATTCCGATAATCTGAAATTGGATACAGAACAAAATATATATTTAAGAAATCACTTTGCAATATTTAAGCTGCCAAATATCGAGAAAAAGAAATATATAAAAAAAAACGCTTACAAAAATTGAATGCCTAAATAATAATGTAGTCGGCGGTAGCACAGGATAGCAGTGAGTTTAATAATTAATTTAATAATAATTAAATTTGTTTTGGAAAAAATATCGTTTTCTGTGATCTTAAATCTTGAAAAATAGGAATTATATAAATAGCCTAATTTATGTGCTTTATAACACTGTCGTAAAAACACTGCACGTTATAATATAAATAAATAAAATGAAATACATACTTTGTAGCTAATTTCAGCTCCCTCTCCTCTACCGGATCCTTGGCTAGTTCAGTTCCCCCTGCATCTAGGAATACGGCGGAAGATTTACTCTGGTTAGGACTAGCATCTGTGCTACTTGAAGCTGATGGGACTAGTGGGTTGTTGTCGAAAATAATAAAATAAAATATCTTATATGGAATCATTGCAGATTAGTCTCCAACATTTTACTAAATCAATATATAATACAAATTTGAAGAGGATTTGTGTTCAATGTTTTTTTACTGTAGGATTTTTTATACGTTCTAAACCTTCTCTAATCTTTTAGATTTTGGAATACTGTTAAAGATCATTATTATCCCTATCAAGCTCGCATCTTATAATTCTCTATAAAGAATTTTTTCAGGTGAAAGTTAACTAGCCGAAATTTTTGAGGTGGAATAAAACAATTTATTCTCAACTATTTTATTCGATAGCTACTGGATTTTAAAATACACTTCTGGATAAAAAGAACAGGTATACAAAATTTCGTTCAAAGTCAATCTTAAGAAACTTTTTAAGTTTTGCATCGATTGTTATTTGATATTCATTTTGCAAGAAGGTTTAATGAATTTGATGTTATATATTGTGGAATCAAAACTTGCAGTTTAACCTAAATTTCTGAACACTGTGGAAGAATCTAACGATAAAATGATAGGTCCATCATTTTTAAGCATTGTCTTTTACTAATATTTTTTTATTGTTGCCTGAATCTTCATTTTTAAAACAAACAAAAATTTGTAAAGGGAACTATACAATTAACAATGGGGAATGGTTTCTGGTTGTCTATTGCAAATTATTCTTCGCTTCTACGTCCTTCTATGAGAGTTGGTAGGTTTCATTTAATGTCCTATCAGCGCACAGAGTTTAAAGAATGTGATCAGTAAACAATCACCCTGGCCCGCCCTGTACCAATAAAATATGTCAGCAGTTCATTTTAATGTGCCGTCACGTGCAGTGGGTTTTATTTAGTGCGAAGTGCGATGCCGAAAATAAGTGGAAAGAGAAACATAAGACAGTGATTCATAATTTTTAGGTAATTAAATCTTTTTGAATTATAATGGTGATCAAAATAACACCTACAAATCATTGTTTGTCTAGAGGATTATCGTAAAGCATTAAAATTAATTTCCAAGAATTATTATATGACAAAATAGATTTGCAGGATGCATACTTTCTTTTGTCTATTGATAGTGTCAAATGATAACATTTGTATTGTCAAAGAAAACACTTACACTCTTTTACAACCTTTAATAACGTAGAAAATATACTTTCATAAATAAACACGAAAAATATGTGAAAATTAACAACCAAAGAATATCGAGCATTGGTCATACGGCTAAGCTAAAAACTGTTTGCGGCGTACGGCGTAAAATACTACTCCGCATTTACTTGGCCGCTGGTAAACTTACAGTAGGAAATATAAAAAACATTTAAGGGTTTATTTTAAAGGCCAGATACGAATTTACTTGTGTACCATTTGGTTTAAGTATAACACCTTTAATTTTTACAAAACTCCTTAGGCCAATCGTTAAATATTTAAGACGAGTGTAGTCAGTTTTCAATAAGGTGTTACGTTGGGTTTAAAATAAAACGACGAAAATCAATTAAGCACCCCAAATTACTGTATTAAACTCTTTACAGCTTACAAGCTGACGACGTATGACTAACGAAGTATGGCTAAAACTCTCGATACCGTGTTATATAATATAATTCGGATGCCTACCGAATTACACGTAGTATGCAAACAATAATAAATAGTAATATGAAGAAATATAGGAGTAAATATTTAAGGTACTTAAATCTAACTACAACAATATATGAATAAATATTTATGATTTTTGATAATCGTAACAAAGGCCAAAACAGTTTTAGAGCCCTTTGGGTTTATCATAAATACGGAAAATATATTCACGCCTAGACAGGAGGTGGAATATTTCGGCTATATATTTAATTCTAGACAAATGACCTGAGAATTGCCACAAGGAAAAAGAAGTGCAATTAAAAAATTATTACTTTTATTAAAAATATTGCTTTGGTTGTTTTGACTAAAATATCCCAGGCAGATAATTGTCTGGGAAGTTGTTTAACTATAATATCGCCCGCAGACTATTGTCTGCAAAATAGCTGTATACTTTACAGGGTGTTAGTTGTTTTGACTAAAATATGACCCGCAGACTATTGTCTGCAAAATAGCTGTATACTTTACAGGGTGTTGGTTGTTTTGACTGAAATATCACCCGCAGACTATTGTCTGCAAAATAGCTGTATACTTAACAGAGTGTTAGTTGTTTCTGCAAAATAGCTGTTAGGGCGTTAGTTGTCTTGACTAAAATATCACCAGCAGATTATTGTCTGCCAAAAAAAAAACATCTTTAAGAGTCATAGTATAAGCCATGTAGCAACTAGGGCCGCCTTTAGGTTGGGTTTGAATATTGATTTAATTCGACAGAGAGGTCCACTGTTTTTAACAAATTATATAATCTACTGTTAGCCAGTTAGTAAAACAGTTTTGCTAAATGCATAATAGGTAATATAAATATTAATCATTAAGCAGAGGTTATAAAAACCGTTTGTAACATTTCTATATGACTAACTAAATTAAGCAGTATTTTGGTTCTGTTCTTATACGTTGGTGTGTACATCTATGACTAAGTGTGAGTGTAGTTTCCTTCATACTATAGTTCTGCACTTAAATCGCACTGTATTTTGCTTTAAACATCTACCAACTATCATAGAAGGACGTAGAAGCGAAGAATAATTATAAGATTAATCGACTTACCTGTAAGGAAGATCAATCTTAATTATTCGAGCTTCGTAGTCCTTCTATGATAGGGCCCACCACACCCTTATATGTAATCCCAGACCAGTGCGATTTGTTCCGTCACAAATGAACTGATGGATATGGCTTGGTACAGGGCGGGCCAGGGTGATTGTTTACTTATCACATTCTTTAAACTCTGTGCGCTGATAGGACATAAAATGAGACCTACCAACTATCATAGAATGACTACGAAGCTCGAATAATTAAGATTGATCTTCCTTACAGGTAAGTCGACTAATCTTATAATTGGCCTCCCTAACATATACCCATATGTTCAATTGGATTTAGATCAGGACTACGTGGAGGCCAATCTAATCATTGAATGTCCTTTTCATCCAGATAATCGTTGAGAACTCTCGCAACTATAGGCCTGGCATTATCGTGAATTAAACAAAATTTTTGACCAATTATTGGAGCGAAAGAAATGACGTGGTCCGCTAATCATTCCACGATATATCAGTTAGCAGTTAAAGCGTTCAAGATACGTACGAGCATGTATTAAAAGTCAAGCCCACCCCATAACACTACCACCGCCAAAAGATGTTTTTGGAGATATGCAACATTTAGAAAAAACGTTCTCCTAGTCTTCATCATCCACGTTCGCATCCACCTCGTCAAAGGAAACAAAACGCGAAATTTAATCGTTGACCACGATGGGCTGCACGTAAAGCTGAAAAAGCAGCTAGTCTTTTTGCTATCAATCCCTGTTCACGTTATCTCACTGTTGTGCCACGTATTTTTCAAGTCAACGACCTGGTTTTTGACTCAACGTTTTCCCATTCTTCAAGAAGAGCGATTTGAAGATGGGGAATGGTTTCTGGTTGTCTCTTACAAATCAGTCTGCCCTACATATACCCACATGTTCAATCGGATTTAGATCAGGACTACGTGGATGCCAATCTAGTCGTTGAATGTCCTTTTCATTCATATAATCGTTGACAACTCTTGCGACATGAGGCCTGGCATTATCGTGCATTAAACAAAACTTTTGTCGAACTATTGGAGCGAAAGGTTAGAAAAACGCATCTTCCATCCACTTGCGCGTCCATCTGGTCAACGCAAACAAAAACGCGATCCTCAATTTTCGTGATACCAGCCGCTATGTTTACTGGCAAAATTTAATCGTTCACCACGATGGGCTGCACGTCAAGCTGAGCAAGCAGCTAGTCTTCTTAATTCAATCCCTGTTCATGTTATCTACGACGGACGGTTCGTCCAGACACTCTTGTGCCAAGTATATTTTCAAGTTGACGGCTTGATTAACAGTAGATGTCACTCCTCTGTCCCGTAAAGCCGTTAGAGTAACAAAATGATCATCTCTATGGTTTGTGGCTCGTGGTCTTCCTGACTCTGGACGTCATGCGTACTTACCGGTTTGACGAAAGTGACTGATCGCATCGTGCTCTCTGCCCAAGACATTTGCTATCTACCGTATACCTATCATACCATAATTCAATGTAACAGATCGTGCTGACCGCATATTTAAAAAAAAACTTTAAAAGCCGAATGACGATACATTAAATATTGATAAAAAAAATGCAAACAACATAAACACTTATAGTAACACCACTAAACAACAGAATACCAATGTTATTTGATTAAAATGTAATGTTTTTAATTTTAGTTCCTGTTGTAAATTGCATAGTTTCTTTTAAAAATGTGTGTTTACTTTAAAAATAAAGATATTGATATCAATAAAAATAAAAGAAATGTTTTTTTTTTTGGCTTTTATAAAAACAGATAACATAGACCGCAGTGTCACTGGAATTTACAAAACTGTTTTTCTTACATTTGTTCATTTGATGCAATGATAATCAATTTACTAAAAAAATCATCCGACTTCTCCAGCAAAATGAGTAACCTATCATTTGCAATTTGATTTGATTTAGGCAAATTTGTAATCATACGTCAATTTGTTGTTTATACTATACCTGCTACGGATCTTCTTAATTCTTCTTTTTCTCTGATGACATTGGACAATCGCAATTGCAGAGTGTCTCTTTCTTCTAACAGCTGCGTCAACTCCACTGTTAACTCCTCACATCTGACGTCACGTTGGTGTAACATATATAATGCTAAGTCCAATTCTGCCCGATTGACAGGCTCGGAAAGATCCTCATCAGTATAGCGACGCCTTTGCGCGTCGGCTAAAGGATTCTGAAGATAAAAGTCGTAAAATTACGCCTAGATTGACCTTTTATTCTTTGGCGCAATTGTTTGATTATTCGTTAAAATATCTATGGTTGTTTATACACGCTTTCGACAAGTCATTTCATTTCTTTACAAAACACACAGGAACAATGTTACATTAAGCAACACAGTGTTGCAATACACAGAACAATAAGTTTTTTTACTATGTTATGGATTCAGGCACTCTCTAGCTTCAAGTCTACAACTTACAAATTATGTAAAAAACTTTCAAGAAGTTTGCATGTGCACTCAAAATAATAATTATACTAAAGAGCCTCTATACTGTCAAATGATAGTAACAAGCGTTGCAGGCTACACTACAACTTCCATCCACTCGACAATAAATACAATATTTCTAACAAATTGACAGCAGGTATACAGAGCGTTTCCACCACGCTTAGGCAAATTAGTTCAGCAACATACCGAAATTACCGTTTACTACTCTGGAAAAATATGAATATGGCTTAAAATGTAATTTTGCCTGTCCCTAACCGACGTTACTACTAGTTTATTGAAATTGTTTTGTGCTCTTTCACAGTTAGTGAGTAATATGTTATATAATTTGGGAACCAAGTATGTCAAATGCTTTTGTGTAGATATGTACAATAAATTTGGAATACTCATATTACCAGATGACACACTACAATACAGACTAGATACGCCCCAGAACTACTCACAAAACCTCTCTTTCTAGCATAAATCAGGGTAAGTATCACAAACAGGACTTTTACTATCACTCAAATTTCCATCCGAATGTGTCGGTATTGGTTCAGTGAACATTCCTTTTATAATTTTTGTGTAATAATGTACCTCGCAATAGTCCACCTTCACACCCTCTGCCACCAAAGCAGTGTAAACCGCTTTAAACACCTCCAATAATAGTATATTGCTTAAGTGATAACATGTATATATTGTCCCTGATTTTTTTTGAGATTTCATTGATATGGACATCCCATTTTAATGACTTATCGATATAGACTCTAAGGCACTTGGTGATGTCCCTATACTCTATGGTCGGGCTGCGATTTTACTAAATATACTTCACGCTAGCACAAGACACGCCCACCGTAATACGCCAGCTTCACAAATCTCCGATGACAGCACATCGCACTAAATATACTGCGCTCCAGCAGAGCCGCTGTAATATAAGGTATATTATGGTGTTTTCCACCTATTTTCGAAATGCAAAGAATTTTGCATTTCCACATCATGCAATGCCCTCCGCTCGCTTCGGGGCGCAACCATAAAAACTAACCCAAGGCATGTCAAAAAACTAACTAACCCAAAAAAAGTAAATACAAAAAAAACTTGCAAGGGCCGAGCGTCGAAACCATTGCCTCGCATTCTCAACAAGAGCCTTACCACTTGGGCCAAACTCCTACACATCTGCTTTTCTCAAAAGACTCATACAAATCAGTGTGAGACTGCTAGCCGAGAACTTGGAGCTAGCCGTAGCACCGCACTTAATGAGGCCAATGAAACGTTGACTATTATTTCACTTCACGCATGACCCTCCGCTCGCTACGGGGGCACGGCCGACAAAAACTAACCCAAAGCATGCCCAAAATGAAGAAAAAAACTTTTTACAAAACATAAGGTTATGAAATGAAAACCGACGGGAATCGAACTCCGGGCCGCCGTATCGCAGGCCCAGCATCGTAACCACTGAACCACCAAAGCACTTGCAAACAGTCCATTGCACCACAAAGACATGGGTAAATGAACGTTTCATTGGCCTCATTAGGTGTCGTGCTAGGGCTATCTCTAAATTAGCCGAAATGACACCCGAGAAGAACAACCGTCAAGAAACGACAACATAAATCCCGCCCAAAAATTTGGAGTGGGGGGTAAACCGGCCAACTGTCATCTCCACGTGCTTACCGGTTTAGTTTAGTCCGAGATTTGTTTAGTTCAATCGTCGACGACAAAATTTTTGCGTGATCACCCGTTTCCTTTGATTTGTTTGTGTGTTAATTATTATTGTTAAATATTTTTGTGAAATGTGTTTATCGTCGAAGACATTATGCCTGGTAATACTTGTGCTTTTCGTGGGTGTCATTCCAAGGAAGGAAAAGGAATAAGCATATTTTATTTTCCAAATGATCCGGAAAAGTAAGTAATTTTTACATTCATTATAAAATCTTATGTTTTTATTATTGTAGAGCATTCAATTGACAAATGAATGCCACTTTTAGAACGATATCTTTTTTTGTTTTTGAGATATTTTGAAAAAATCAAAAAGCTGCATTTTCGAAAGTGTTATAATTTTCATATTTTAAAACACAGTGTAAACTCTTTATAACGTAGGTACTCATTTTTAACGAAAAACCATATAATCAAATTATTGGTCGGTCGGTTATGACATCAATAACCATTTATTATCGGTCGGCAGTTTCTAAGAAACATGTTTGTCTGTTTGCCATTTGCTGCCCTAATTTTCCACCTATTATAGATTAGAAATGGTAATGCAATAAAATACTCATTATTTGAGCCAATACATAATAAAGTATAATAAATTATATTGCTTTTTTAACTCGATATAACAAAAACTCTCTGTAACGAAGAATCCAACTCAGGTTGGATATATTTTTTTTTAAATTCACCAAAAACACAAACATTTATTTATAATTTAAGTGTCAATAGTTGATTAATACCTAGGTACATTTCAAAGCATTTGATAGTAGTCGCACATTTGGTAGGCCGCAATTCCCCACCGAATATTTTGTCACAGGCCGTTTTGTCTAGCGTATATCGATGCGTAAATCACCCTAGAATTCGTCACCGTTCATATGGTTCCGAACGCATTCGTGGGTAATAACGGGAAAACCCTCGTAGATATTCCGACTGACCTGGCTTCGACGTTCTCTCAATCGAGAAATTTAAATAAATCCGCGCTGTTGATTTTCAATAAATTGAATTTAGCGCGTGAAGATAAATTCGATGGTAAAAGGCTCCGTAGCGTACTGTTTTGGGATTGGTTGATGAGATTGAGCGTCGCACGCATTTATTTTTAATTGTCTCTGAATAATTGGGAATTCTATTAATGGAAGGGGCTTAATGACAATGCACTTTTGGCTACTCTGGGTAGTTTTTTTTTGGTGGATGCCTATACAACGAAATCCCAGATTTTCATCGTTTAATTCCCTTGGATGAATTATAATTTCTTAAGTGTTGGTGTCTAAAACTGCCCTTTGTGGGATTTGAGTGCTGCTTTTTGCAAGGTGAGTTGAGTTTTTTTGGTGCATTTTTTTCCTGTCTCTCTGTGAACGCCATCATTTTGTGACGCACGTGGGCGGATTTCTAATTCCCTTTTTAATCTCTTACAGAAGCCCACTTACCCAACTGAAGGCCGTCTAGCGTTAAGCAACTAGCTATACACAGGTAAATTATTGTTTTTTTTTAAATTCTGATTTCTCTTTTTCCTTGATGGTTGATTTTGATTACCAAGTTATAATGCTCGTCCATTAAGAGTTACGTGTGGAACCTTGAATATGTGTTCTCTCACAGGGGACTACCGTTGGGTCTACTACTACCGTTGGGTCTACTGCTACCGTGAGGTCTATTCCTACCGTTGGTCTATTCCACCGTCGGATCTATTGCTACCGTCGAGTGGTGCATTGTTAACGACGAGCAGCGTTAGCGCTAGTGTTCCTTGGCTACGCCTGTCTAGCGGTACTACCTATATAGAGCCTTGCAGTCTTTCGCCTGTCAAGGAAGTCTTCTTTCTACCGTGAGCAGTTCATTCCTAGAAGCTGCCTGAGGAGTTACTCGTCAGCCAATTGAGCAATTTCTATTTTATTTTCTTTCTTTCATATATTTAGCGGCCATAGTGCGTAATACCTACGATCTCTAATTATTATTATTTTGTTCTTTTTTTCGCGTTGTTTTCGAACAAAAATTAACTTTTAACCTTTTTCTCCTTAATTAAGGTATTATTTAGTCATTAAAATTTTCTTTTAAACGATCTTTGAATTTTTGGGTAATTTTGTGGAGCCTGAGATGCTTGATTTTATTTAATCAAATTCTAAAATTCAGATAGATCCGTTGATCTAGAATAAATCAGATTTTGGTTCGAATTTTTTTTTTGAACTTTTAATTGACTGACGCATTAACGTTGTAGGTCGAACTAGTTTTAGTATTATTCTCAGTTTTCACGATTTCTGGCTTACGTTGGATAACCGTAGATCAGATAACTACTAGTGTTGTTACAGCCTAGTAGACTTTGCGTTATTTTTAATTGTTTTTTTATTGCGGCCTTTGATATTTTCTTTACTGGAACAGATTGTTTATTATCTGTGTCCTACCGGTAACTTGACCGTGGAGTAAATTGCCATATGTTAAGGTCTGTAATTAATTGGTGGCTATAAAACGCCAGGTCTAACTAGTTTTTTTATATATTGTTTTTGCGGCAGTTATCGACGAAACTTAACTGAACTCAATAACCATAGTTAGTTAGTCATACGGTATATGTGACGGAACATGATTCGAGCTCCGTGAATTAGTCTTTAATTAGGTGATTACTAGAGCTAATTGAACTTACCTATAACGAGAAGTTATTTGCAGTATCGCTAGCTCTCAACATATTTTACTGACGTTCTTTTTATTAATGCTTTGAGCGATCGTCATTAATTACAATTGGTTATTTCGGAATTTGTTTATATTAAGCGTGTAAATTATTTCACCGAGTAAAGCCTACCTTTAAGAATACAGTGTAACCATAAGAATTGACTTACTGAAATTTTCTCCAACTAATTTTTTTTCCGCCTAACCAGCTGTGATATTTCATTATTAGGTAATAAAATCAATCCTTGTTTGTTTATTCACCTGTTTTATTTAATTAGAACTTAAGCGAATCTCGAACGGGACAGGCCGCTTCCGTAAGTATCTGTTTTTTTTTATCATTAGCGCTCAATAATTGAAACGTTCTTGATTATTTTTGATTAATTTTTGAATATCTGTTTACCTCTTTCTTTAGTCATTTTTGATTAATTCTTGAATATTTGTTCTCATCGACTTTAGTTGTTTTCTTTGGTTAATTCGGGTACTTGCTTTATACCGACTTTAATTTTGATTAATTTTCGGGTAATTATTTTTTTTTTCATTATTAATACTGATAAATTGCCGGTATAATATATATATTTAATCTAATTTTCTAACTTATTTTTGTTGTTTTATTGATCGATTTTCCTGATAGAAATAAATAACGAATTTTTGGTATTCATTTATATTGTCGGGAAGCTTAAGCTAAAACGAGTTCCATATTTCAACTTTGGGGTAATTCTCGCTTGTGTTGTCTAAAAGCCCGTGGCGCCTTAAATAAATCAACCCGCACCCTACTCTCCGGCATTTGAGCTAGGGCCTAATTTATACGCTCGCCGACAGCTCGTTTTAGCCGACGCATTGACATACTTTATTTCATTCAATATCTAATTTTAAATTCTCAAAATTATTTTTTTTTCTTTCGATTTGAGATTATTCAGTCCCAGTTCCTTCTAAGCTGGAGTGAAGATTTGCGCCCATTAGAAGGACAGAAAGAGCGTAATAATTTTGTTAAATATATATATATGAACTATAAAAAATATTTAATTCTAATTTTAAGAATATAAGTAGTATTGAACCCTCGATTTCTCATAAATGGTATAATCTAAAGAGCAAAGAGTACTTTGAACATCCATGTCCTAAATTTCCAAAAAATTATGTTCTAAAATTGTTTATCAGACTCAAAATATTCTACATTGTAAAATATACTAATAGGGACCTCAAAATAAAGCAAAAAGATAAGAAAAATCTTAGAGAGTTAAAAGATTTTATCGCACTTATAATTTATTAGCTGCGTTCGTTTAGGGTTGTGTCATCTTTAAATGTTGTTTTTTTATGACAAAACAAATTTTTTAATATAATATGTATGTGTGTAAGTATTATTAGAAAAAGTGTTTTATTTATCATTTTTATCGAAAAAACAACCACTTTTTTCAAATATTAATTTCAAAACAATTAATTTATTGGGTCCACATAATTTAACATAATATACAGTAACTTAAAAAGTATCTGTATGTACAAGTCACTATGTGTCATTCCAACTTTATACGATATTATAGTGTATGAAATGTTTTTTGGACATCATATACGGTAAACCCTATGGAGGTTTTTGGGCTGACCGTATATCTTTTGGCGTTTCTAATATTTTAAATAACTGAACCAAATAAGATTTGAAAAAAAAGGTTAGAACGCGGCAAATCGGTAAACTCTGAGTTAAACTGTTAAATCCTAGAAGACAACTACTATTCATAATACATTTCTAAATATTTCTAATAAACTTTAAATTAAATCATGTTTTATCTAGTCTTGTGCTAGCGTGAAATATATTTAGTAAAATCGCGGCCGGGCGAGACGAGCAATCGACCTGATTCTTAGGTGTATTTCTACTATCCAGTGCAAATTTTAGATAATGAGTTTTTGACATATTAAGTGTAAGTAAACTAGCATCAAGCCAAATCTGACCTCGCCGAGTGCAAATTCCAGTTAGCACCTTGCATGAGAATAACAGTATCATCTGCATAGTAAATGATTGTAGCAGCTCTGACCACTGCAATTAATTCATTTTCGTAAATAGCAAAAAGACCTGGGCCTAGGACAGTACCCTGCGGCACACTAAACTCCACCCTTCTACTATGACTCAAAAGTATTGTTTATTTTGACAGTTTAAGTTTGGCCTGATAGGAAGGATTTGAAAAGCTGAAGAGACAACATCCGAGTTATCTCGTCATGACAGGAAATTTCAGACACGATAAAGAAAAAATATATATAAATATTATAAACATTAGGCGAAGAGTAGCTAGATTACATTTTCCGATTTGAAGCCTATTCATATCGTTTACTTAAAACTGATCGCAAATATAGCTTACATAGCATGCAAAATAAGGTGTAAAAGCTTTGTGGTTAAATCCAATACACAATTTATAAAGAAAACTAGTCAAATTTAGTACCAGATCAGTTGAAGCTGATGGTTGTCGCGTAACTGGCGGCCTCCCAACGTCCATTTCAGCAATTAAACTGTCATACTGATTGCTCTTATCAAAAAGTTCTTTTTTGAGTTCTTCTATCTTCGTAACTTGATCCTCGATAATCAGCTTTAGTTCTTCAAGTTGCTTAGTATCTTCATCCACGAGCTGTGTGTTTTCACTGAGCTGTTGTTCAAGTTGTTGTTTCAACGCTAACTCCTGATTTAGTCTGACAAAAAATGGATATTAATGGATACAAATTCGATTAAACATCGGTTCACTAAATTCACTTATTGGAAATAAGTCGCAAATATAGTTCTTATTTACCCTAATTATTTTTGTTTGTAATTATAAAATATTTATGCATAAATTGGTCACTTATTTAATATTTAAGTTGTTATTTGATAATTATTCACTATGATTATAAAGAAGTGTGAAACATCAAGTTTGTCCTCGTCCAGTTATCAAGTTCCACCTGGAGTTCCTGCAGTTATGACATCAGACGGAAATAGTAAGAAATCACGACATAATATTAATAAAATTTACTATGTGAAAGATCAGCTTAAAATAAATATGATGATAGTAGAAGCTATCAGAAGTAAGTTGGGCAAATCATTTTTAGGATAAATAAAATATCGGAGGTCTTAAACTAAATTTTCCTGAAATAGATAACATTTTTAGTTAGAAACATTGGGGATGATACAGTTTAAAATATCAGTTCGAACTTGTATAATTAGAATGATAGATCTAATGTAAAGAAAACTATACAAACCTCTCTACATAACTTTGATTGACGTTAATCAACTCTTGAACTTGCCCCCGCAGCGCCTGAATATCAATATCTCTGTTGGACAACAATTCATCGTAATGCCTCTGCACATCTGTTAAATGATTATTTTTTAGCATTTCCAGAGAGTTATTGTAATCTTTTTCTCGCTGATCCAACAGTCCTTTCAGTCTATTATTTTCTTGATCGTAATAAGAGCAATTGTGTTGATACTGGATGATATTCTCATTTGCCGTTTCCAGTTCTTGACTTTTCTGTGCTAATAGCTGCGTTGCTTCGTAAAGTCGGTTTTGACACTCAGAAAGGGAGCTCTAAGGAATATAAGCGTTAATATACTACACCAATTTCACAAATATTACTTCAAGATGGAGGTGCAGTAGTCTAAACGACCCTTACGATTGACTCCCCATTTTTATAGTAATAGAACTAAATAATTTTTTTAACATTCACAATGCCGGTCCAGACGACAAACGAATATTGATTTCATAATAAATTTTTTTCTTTGATTAAGGGTTCATACGATACATATTTAAAACTATTTTTTTTTTACTTATTTATTTATAAATGACCCAAAAACAGTGAATTTGACTTCACTGGTATCAGAGCCTAGAAATTAACAGTAAACACAAACATTTTTCTTTACAAACTTATGCGAAAGTAGGTTCTTAATAATATGTTATCCTATACATCAATTCAAATATAACTTAAGGTTATGACACAGTCTTTGTAGTTTTAACTTTAACAACCTTGTCTGGAATTCGATTATAGGTCTGTATACTTCTATATAGTGGCGAGTTTTCAGCCTTTAGAGTCCTGGAGTATTCTTTTAAATATTTAATGTATTCCTCACATTATAGTTATGACACTGGTTAACTTTGATGTAGATATGTTCTGGTTAACTTGTTAGTGAAAGACTCAAACTAAGTTGAGCCGTTTTTCCTGCTAATAAATATATCTGCTTGTCTTTTCAGTTGTGGGAAAGCCGCAATAATATTTCATTTCTCAATGGTTAACTTGTCTCGTGATTAAATTTGATTTTAATAAATGGTCGTTTATATATCCTTATTTTATTTAGGTTCCAAATTTGTGTTTGTAGGTATACTTGATCAGTTGGAGTATAGTAGTTAATTTGATAGATTATTTTTATTGCTTTATTCTGTATTCTTTGCAGTTTATTCGAAACATTTTTTGGTAAGTTTCCCCAACAAGGGATAAGATACCTCAAATGTGGGACAACAAAGGAGTCATCTAACATATCCCTTGTGTTTTTATTTAAGTATGCAGCACACCTACTTACGGCACCAACAATCCTCTGAATAATACCATCAACATGTGCATTCCAATTTAGATTATTTTGTATCACCAGACCCAAGTACTTATATTCATCCCCTTCCTTCAGTTGTACACTATTCAGGTAGAGATTGAGATCAAAATTGGGTTTATTTTTTTGTTTTATTACCATATAAACGGTTTTTGTAATATTTACAGATAGTTTATTTTTGCACAGCCAATTATAGTATAGGCTTAGATCTAAATTAGCGCAATGTTCAAGTTCTTTGGGATCACTAGCATTCAAAACTAACACGGTGTCGTCTGCAAACTGAAAGTATCTTGCTTTAAGACCGACATATTGTAGGTTCATCACATATAATAAATACTGTAAAGGTCCAAGTACCGATACCTGGGCAACACCTACACTTAGTTTAGTTTGCCTGCTTCTATTTTTGTTTATTACTCTAAATTGTGCCCTATGCCATGAGTATGTTTCCAGTAATTTGTACCCAATGCCTCTAAACTCCATCTTTTCAAGCTTTGAAAGAAGCACATCAACATCAACCGTGTCGAAGGCTTTTTGTCGATCAATGAATATTGTAAAGACATATTTATTCTGGTTTATTTGTAATGAAATGTATTCCAATAGTCCGTTGTGGCACCCAATGTGCTACTGTGTTCCTGAAAGCCATATTGATATTTGTCAAATCCATATGTTTTGTTTATAAACTTGGTAATTCTCTTTTTTATTATCTTCTCCACAATTTTTGAGAACAAACAAAGAACAGAGATAGGTCTGTAATTAGAAGTTTCCTTTGGTGATCCTTTTTTAAAAATCGGTGTTATTTTGGCATTTTTTAATTCTTTTGGGAAATTGCCACTTTCCAACACATGGTTCACCAGCTCAACCATCTTTTCCACCACAGTATCCCGCACTTATCTTGCTTTGTGATTTGATCTTCGCCCGGAGGGCATTTATCCTTAAGATGATTTAATATATCATATACTTCTCATCCTTACAAAACCACAAGATGACATACCGGCTAAAGTGGTGGCGGCATGTACTGTTAGACTAAGCGGAAATACTGAGCCGATAATTTTTGGAAAAATGGAGAATTTCGGAGGCTGCATCGGACTTATTTAACATCACGATTTGCCTTGAAAATACCTCGTAGGCAAAGCACTAGTCAGAACCGACGGCGAAATACTGGCAATGATAGCAAATATTTCATCCAATTCCATCAAAATCAATAAAGGAGATGTAATAGCCACTTGCGAGCCAGTGCAATGGGTAACCAGTTGCCAAACGCGGTCAGAAGTAACACCCTCAACATCACCTAAGGAAGTCCTAGAACATTTCCAGAAGTGCCGTTGCATCATCTGTCTTCCGAAGAACTGAAGAAAGCTACACAATTTATCAAAGAGCAGAGCACAGCCTTTGAAAGGAAAAACAGCAATACAGGAAGAACGAACATCATAAAACATAAAATCGACACTGGAAGTGCTCACCCCATACGGCAGGATCCTCGGAGGTTACCAGTGACGAAGCAGCAAAAGGTTACCACATTAGTGGACATAATGCTTGACGATGGAATTATTGAAGAGTCATCAAGCCCATGGTCGTCTCCTGTTGTCTTAGTCACCAAGAAGGATGGGACTATCAGATTCTGCGTGGACTATAGAAGGCTCAATGACGTCACCATGAACAGCTATCCATTTCACAGAATTGATGACACGTTGACGACACTAGCAGGTTCTCATTGGTTTTCAACATTCGGCTACTGGCAAGTAGGCATTGACGAACAAGATACGGAAAATACTGCCTTTTCTACCGGAAGTGGTTTAAATCAGTTTAAACTTACGCCCTTCGGACTATGCAATGCCCCCGGCACTTTTGCGCGTCTTATAGAAGTTGTTCTACGAGGCCTCACTTGGCCTATCTTGATGATATGGAAATGGGAAAAACTTTCGAAGAGCACCCACAAAATCTGCATGAAGTTTTTACTAGAATCAATAATGCTCAGCTCTTACTGAATCCAAAGAAATGTTCTCTTTTTCATCAAAAAGTTGAATTTCTCGGGCGTGTCGTGTTATCAGAGGCAATCCAAACCGGCCAACGAAAGATTACAGTAATTAAAGACTGGCCTCGTCCTAGCGACAAACACGAACTGCGGAGCTTCCTTGGATTATGTACTTATTATAGCAGATTGGTAGAAGGATTTGCAATTATAGCTGCACCTCTACATAACCTCACTGAAGAACGCGCAAATTATAACTGGGATCATAACTGCGATTTTGCGTTCAGGAAATTAAAACCGTCCAATATTGGGATATCCGGAGCAAAAGGGTAAATTTGTATTGGTCACAGACGCAAGCAACACCGGCATCAGAGTGGTTTTATCGCAACTACAAGCAGGAGAAGAACGAGTTATCGAATACTACAGTCGAACACTTGAAATCTGAACGTAACTACTGTGTAACCCGAAAAGAGCTTTTGGCAATAGTACGGCCTGTTGAGCATTTTCATCAATATCTGTATGGAAAAGAATTTCTAATAAGGATTGATCATGCAGCACTTAAATGGTTTTTGGATATGAAACAGTCTGAAGGACAGGAAGCCAGGTGGCTTGAAAAGTTACAACAATATAACTTTAAGGTTAAGCACAGAGCAGGGAGATTGCATAATAAAGGATGCAGACCATGCGAGGATAATTGTAAGCATTGCCAAAGAATAGATCAACGAGAAGGAATTACTCCCATTAGGCAAACGAAGTTTGAGGTTGATCAACAGTGGATCACAGAGTAACTTAAAAATGATCAGCTTGAGGATAGTGAAATAGCACTACTGCTAAAAGCTAAAGAAGAACATCGACCGAGACCAAGCTGGAGAGAGATTTCAACTAAAGGATTTACCTTTAAAACTCTGTGGGCTCAGTGGGACTTCCGGGGTAGTGGAAAATGAACTTCTTAAATGAGCCTGAGAAAGCGTCGATGGAAAAGTAGTGAAGACACAGATAGTGGTACCAAGAAGGAAGATATCGGAAGTTCTGGAAGAAATTCATAGTGGAAAGTCTGGGTGCTCATCTCGGAGTGAACAAAACGATTGACGAGATCCGCGACAGATTTTGCTGAGTCAACAACTGCCAGGATGTGACATCGTAGTGTCAGCAGTGCTCAACCTGTGCCGCAAGTCAAGGACCCAAAACAAGATCTAGGGGGAAAATGAAACAGTATAATGTGGGCCTACCGTTTGAACGTATCGCCATTGACGTAGCTGGTCCTTTTCCAGAAACAAATAATGGTAACAAGTACATTTTAGTGACAATTGACTACTTCAGTAAATGGCCTGAATTATTTGCGATCCCCAATCAAGAAGCTGTTACCATAGCAGAGGTCCTCGTGAATAACTTATTCAGCAGATTTGGTGTTCCGTTAGAGTTGCACTCAGATCGAGGACGTAACTTCGAATCCAAGGATTTCCAGAAAGTCTGTGATTTACTCAACATCCATAAAATGCGGACTACACATCCATAATTATGTACTATCATCTATATTTTGTAGAAAAAAATCTAACCATGTAGGAACAATGATTTTTGTAAAAGAACAATTCTTAAATAGTGTTTCTTTTGTTGATGTCTCTAAATATAACTTTATAACTAAAGAGGGTGTATTTGAATTCTCTCTTATTCATAACAAAAAACATAATCTTTATATTCTTTGCATTTATAGGCCGCCAAAGGGCCGTGTTGGTGAGTTCTTGGTAGGGTTGGAAACTTTGTTATCATTTCTCCCTGTGAATTCCAGGATTGCTGCGGCTGGTGATTTTAATCTTGATTTTCAGGACAAGGGGTCGTTGAATGTTCAAAGCCTTAATAATTTGTTGGACTCATTTAGTCTCAATATGTTAGTTAATAAGCCAACCCGTATAACAAGCACTACTAGTACCTTGATTGACTATTTCTGTATTAACTTCTGTGATAGTGATAAGTGTAATGTATCTGTGATATCTGCTGGTCTATCAGATCACGAGGCAATAATGGCCAATGTTAATTTTGATTTTAGCTGTAATATAAAAAGAGTGCACAAATTGGGTAGGATATTTAGCATTAATAACTTCAATAATTTTAGAATTGCAGCAGATTCTGTGCACTGGAACTTGATTTTGCAGAATCCCGATCCTCTTGGACAGTTTAATAATATACTAATTAATCTCTTTAACACGCATTCTCCTATTAAAAAACTAAGAAAAAAACATAAAAAACCTTGGATTACCAAAGGAATTAAAATAGCTTCAAGGAATCTAAGATGTTTACATAATCTTCGAAAATTTCATCCTTCAGACTTTTTAAATAACTATTTTAATAGATATAGAGAATATACAGGAGTGTTATTCGGACATCAAAGAAAATGTATTATGAGGGTAGAATGAATGAGGCTGGAAACAGTGTGAAGGAAGGATGGAAGATTGTAAACGAATTAAGGGGGCAATGTAGCTCGTCTTCGGAAGAATTTAATATGGCTTCAGACGCACTCAATGACTTTTATTGCTCTGTTGCTCAGAACTTATTAGAGGATTTGAATTCTCAAGTGAATACCATGTCTTTTCTTCGTAATGTGTCTGTTTTGGAATCATTTTATATGGGTCACACTGATATAAGAGAAATTAGAAGTACTTTTAAGGAAATAGAGAATAAGAATTCCGCTGGTCTGGATATCAGTAAAAATTTTTGAAAATTTACCGGACTCAGCATTGAGTACACTCACAAATGCTATAAATGATTCTTTTGATAAGGGCGTGTTTCCTTCCTGCTTAAAAACTGGTTTGGTCATACCTCTATTTAAAGGAGGAGGCTCAAGTGATCCCGCTTGTTATCGACCACACATTATCTAAAATAATAGAAAAATTAGTGAAGACTGGAATGCTCTCTTTTATTTCAAGGCACAAACTGCTTAATAACTGTCAATGGGGATTTCAAAGTTCAAAGGGTACAAGGGATGCAATCTTTAGTTTTCTAGAAAAACTGTACATGGGACTCAATGAGGGAGATGTGGCTGCAGCGGTGTTTTGCGATTTCTCTAAAGCGTTTGATTGCGTGAATCGTAAAATACTACTGGCAAAATTGGAGCGCTATGGAATTAGGGGAACTGCCCTTGAATGGATTACATCATATATAATGGATAGAAAACAGATGGCTAGGTGTCAGGGAGCTGATTCATCAGAGCTTATCAATCCCCATGGTGTGCCTCAAGGCTCAGTATTGGGACCTTTATTATTCTTATTGCATGTTAATGATCTAACTAGTATTGACGTCACTGGTTCTTTCACTCTCTTTGCAGATGATACCACAATCCTTTGGTTGGACAAGAGCCTTAAAAACCTGATTCAGAGGATATTAAAAGGATAAAGCAGTGGTGTGACTGCAATTGCTTGTGCTTTAATATTACTAAACAAATATATTATCATTTAAGTGTAGTTTTAATGATTTGACACTGGATAATGATGTTGTTAGGTGTAGATCGTTTGTAAAGTTTTTGGGTATGCAGATTGATGAGAAACTGAAATTCACTGAGCATATCACAGCCCTAAACAAAAAATTAGCTTCTGCTTGTTACGCAGCGAGAGTGGTCAGTCACAACTTGGGGCACCATATGTCAAGATCTGTCTACATTTCCCTTGTGGAGTCTAATTTAAGATATGGAGTGGCTTTTTCGGGTTGTACTACCCAACAACAGTTCCAGTCAGTTTTTGTACTGCAGAAAAGAGCATTGCGATATTTATGTAAACTAAAACCAAGAGAACATTGTAGACCATTCTTTATCAGTGAAAAGATACTAACGCTTTGTGCTATTTTTATTTTAGAAACAGTAACCTTAATTCACAATAAATATGGAAATATACATGTTACCGGAGGGTATACTACACGCAATTGTGATGAACTGAGACTTCCAATCCCAAAAAGTGCGCTTACTATGAACTCGCTAATATACCAAAGCTTAAAAATATACAATCATTTACCGGGAATATATAGGAATATTGAAAGTAATATGCAATTTTCGCGATCAGTAAAATTTTTTTTACAAGGCAAGGCCTATTATTCTCTAGAAGAGTATTTTAATGACATTTTTTAATAGTACTGTAATAGATTTATAGCTTGGTGACAAATTTCTGTTTTCATTGTTTTATTTCATTGATTTTTCATATCTACATCTGTTGTGTGCCTATGTCATTTTATTTTTTACATAAATAAATAAATCTATATTTTTACTTTCTTGGTTGTGCACGTCTTCAAAAAATTTTTGTCTCTTGTACAGGGTGGCTCGAATTCGTGTCTATGTATGGGGATCTCGAAAACCGTAAGAGATACAGTGTCGGTCAAATTAAGGCAAAATTGCGCATTTAGGTGCCTAGCAATATGCCGTTTAGAAAGTTTTGAAATTCCGAGTATTTCCGGAGATATCCGGAAAAAACCGAAATTTTGAAAATTCGTTTTATTTTTTTCCTGGGCTTATTTAAAAACGGATTTCAAAATGAATTACACTTTTACATTGCCACTTTTTCCGCTCTATCCAATGATGTTATACAGTTTGAAATCCAACGTTTCGTCTTCAAGGGATCATCATCAACTTTCTTTTTTTAAATACGAACTTTATTTTTTTTTATCGTTTTTCAGATGGTATTGGCGTTATTAATATGACTATGTGTTTTTTTTATTTTTTTTTATTATCTTTTTTTATTTTTATTATTATTTTTTTAATTATATATTTTGTTTTGGCGTAATTTCAAATAATTTAAGGTAGGTACTTTTGAAATTCTTATATGCTATAAAAATATTTTATTTTGTTTTTTTTTTTGTATTAAGTGGAAAATTGGAGCGTATTAAAAATAAAAAATAGTAAAATTATTTCTTACGAGAATATGGCCATGAACTATTACTCAAACAAGTTGCTTACTGGAAAGATAAAATATTCCCAACTTTTAACCAATTAAAAAATTTATTAAATAGAGAACATCAACAATTTATAATCATACGACGTGATACTATGGGAACTTTGATGGAAAAACACCTATGGGAATTTTGCTTATAAATAAAATGCACTAAGCAACTTGTTTGAGTAATAGTTCATGGCCATATTCTCGTAATTTTATTATTTTAAATTTTTAATATGGGCTCCAATTTTCCACTTAATGCAAAAAATAAATAAAATATTTTTATAGAATATGAAAATTTCAAAGTACCTACCTTAAATTATTTAAAATCACGCCAAAGCAAAACATATAAAATAAAAATAATACAAAAATAATAAAAATTAAAAAAAAATAATAAAAAAAAACACATACTCATATTAATAACGTCAATACCATCTGAAAAACGATAAAAAAATTAAAGTTCGTATTTAAAAAAAGAAAGTTGATGATGATCCCTTGAAGACCAAACCTCGGATTTCAAACTAGATAGCATCATTGGATATAGCGGAAAAAGTGGCAATGCAAAAGTGTAATTAGATTTGAAATCCGTTTTTAAATAGGCCCAGGAAAAAAATAAAACGATTTTTCAAAATTTCGGTTTTTACCGGATATCTTCGTAAATACTCGGAATTTTAAAACTTTCTAAACGGCATCTTGTTAGGCACTTAAATGCGCAATTTTGCCTTAATTTGACCGACACTGTATATCTTACGGTTTTCGAGTTCCCCATACACAGACACGAATTCGAGCCACCCTGTACATATATTTTATTCTTTTAATTTATATATAGTTTTTATTTCTTTTCTTTTAAATACACAATATTCTAGTCATATTTTTATCAATTTTTATATTTTGTTTTATCCTGTTCACAGCTAATTTTTGAACATGTATTTTTTATGATTGAGTTTATATTGAATGTTATTTTTTGTTTAGTTTTTCTTTTTTCTTTTTAACTAACTGAAAATAGTTTGGTGGTCCTTATTATTTAGTTCTTTTTTATTTCCTTTATACATTTGTACTTTTTTATTGTACTTTATACATTGACCTTGATGTTATTTTTTACCCTTATTATAAGCTGTTTATTGTGTGGTTTAGTGTATATTTATATCTTCTCTTTTGGCTTTGTTAATAAGAACATGTTTCTTGAAACAATAAAGCATATTTTGACTTTGACTTTAATCAGACGGCATGGTTGAGAGGTTTAACAAGACCATTGAAGAACATTTGTCAAAGGACGTAGATGAACATCTGAAAGATTGGGACCAACACATACCACTATTTTTGATGGCATATAGATCAGCAGTCCATGACACGACAGGACTAACACAAGCCATGGTCTTATTTGGAAGAGAACTCCGTTTACCATGTGACCTATAGAACTAGCCTTGTCGCGTCTACCTTATTTAGTATGAGTCATCTCCGGCCGAGAAAATTCAGGAATTGTGGTATGTTCCCGATACGTGCAGCCCTGGTCGAGAATAATATAGAGAGGCCTCGCTTCGTCCGGAGTATTCGCGATATATTTTAGATTGGATATAAATAGCAGGCAGAACGCGTGTTGAAATAGTTAATCATTGAGTGTTGAATTACAGAGAGTTATTAGTTGTAAAGTTATAAGAGTAGTTTAGTGTGTTTAATTGTATACAGTGATAAAGAATAAAGAGAGTATTATTTTAAAATAGTAAAAGTTGTAATTTTGTCAGAACCCACGGAAAAAAGGAACAATAATATAGGCTTTACCTTACAAATGTTTGGGTCACTTAACTAGCACTTGTGCTGTTTACACCCTGGAGCCAGAGCAAGCGGCTCTAATTGGAGAGAAAACCCAAACATTTGTAAGGTAAAACATGAATGCTCCACAACAATATAGAACATATCTAATAATATAGGCATTATACACTAAAATAATTTCATCATTACTACTTTATTCAATGACAATCTGCTATGTTATCTGTTAATAATATAAATATTAAGCTTTCACCGTGAAAAAAATTGTGTGATAAAGCGTATCGCGATGAATGCCTTGTAATCGTTAACTGCTATGTCTGGCATTATGTGCTTGGATTAATTTCAATTTAATTGAGTTTTGAAATAAAATAATGCAAATTTCCAAAATGTACCGACATGCTACCAAAAAAATTATTGATTAAAATTTTCTGTAACAAAATTTTCAGTAACAATTAAATTAAATTCAGACAAAACCCAGTCTGCCTTATTTTCTTTACGAGGGGCAAACTACAGAGAGATTCAAATTCGATTTGATTTTATTTCGTGCTTCTTAAATACCAAACGGCTATGTAGTGAGCAAATTAAATCAAAATCTATACTCACTTGTAATGCTAAATGATCTTCTTTCATCTGGGAAAGAGCTTTATTTAGGCTCTCCACTTCCTTATTGCTGTCATTTCTGGCTTCATCCTGGAGTTGAAGTAACCGATGATTCAAATCATTTATCTCATTACTCTTTTCCTCAATACTTTGTTGTAACGATACTTGTATATTATGATATTCTTCAACTTTTCGATTGCATCCCTCAATGGTTGTTAAGCAGTTAGAATGTTCTTGCTTTATTTTATCTAATTCTGACATTAGGTAATCCTTTTGTTGCGTGACCACACTGATTTCTTGTATTACTTTTTCCTTTTCCAGTTGAATATTGTTCAACTCTGTGCTCAGTCGCACTATTTCTGCCTCTTTTTCGTGAATAACAGTTACTTCCCTTTCCAAATCTTCAATCACTTGATTAAGCCCGGTGATTTCTCGACTCTTTTCTCCCGAAACTCTATTCAGTTTTTCTTCCAGATCATGGATAATTTCATTTAATCTAGATATGTCACTATCTTTTCCATCGCCTAGCATTAGCTGTCGCTGAAACTCTCGAAGAATAACTTGCTTTTCATATGAAATAGGAGCCAATGCCTGTTTCTCTAAAATTGACACTATTTCTTCAACGACTTCACGCTTTTCATCAAATTGTTTTTGTGTAGTTTCAATAATGATATTTATACTGGCCAGCTTATTTTCTTTTTCTGCATTATCACTTTTCAAAGACTCCAATTCATTTTCAAGGGACAAGTAGTTTGATAAATTGTTTTGAATTTCTTCAATTTGTTTATCCTTGTCTTGAATTGTCTGATTTAGTGAGCTAATAGTTAGCTGCAAGTTCGATATTTGTTGCTGGAAAGCTGACATTTTATCTACTTCGTTTCTGATTTCCTGGTCTACATTTTTCCTTAGCTCATTATTTTCGTTTACCAGAATGTTGCATTTTCCTTCAAGTTCCAATATGTCAGACTGGAACTTCTCTTGAGCTGAAGTATAGTCTTTTTCTACCATCTCTAAGTGCATCTTCCAACTCTCTGCCACATCAGCTCCTCGTTGATCTACTTGGACCTGCCAATTTGTATTCAGCTCGTTTACCAATGTATCGACCCTTTCTTGGAATTCTTGCTCCTTATTTTGGACGTCTGATAATAGTCTTTGAATTTCCAAATCCTTCGTCACTTTTCCTGCTTTTAATAATTCAATTTCTTTAGTCGTACTATCAAGCTCCTTTAAAAGTTCGCCTCTATTAAGTATTACTTCGTTATTTTCTGCGACTTTTAATTGCAACTCATTCAAAAGGCATTGCTTCTCTTCAAGTTCCTGCGATTTAATTTGTAATTGTTCAACCAACAACTGATTTTCTTCAACCTTTTTGCATATTTCTGCTTCAAAAACTTCAATTTCTTTAATTCTTCCTTGTAAGTCGCTTATTATTGTTTGACATTCTTGAACTTCTGATATTTTAGCTTGCAAATCCTGTAATGCAGTTTCATACTTCAAATCACTCTGTTCTTTCTCAGCTATTAATTTTGTAACTGCTTCTTCGCTAGACTGCAATTTATTATTGAGCTCGACTTGCTTAACCTCATACTCCATTTTAAGCTGCTCTATGTCACGATTCAAATTGCTAATAGCATCGTCTTTCTCAAGTATTATAGAATTCAAATGCTTAATCTCTAAATTTGGTACCTGGACGTCAACTTGGTCCAAAGATTGTAATCGTTGTATTTCTTCAATTTTTAAACTAAGTTCTTTATGCAGCTGAGATACTGTTTGGTCCAGTTCTGATTTACGTTCCATCAACTGTTCTAAATTGTTTTGTAAATCTCCAATTATAAAGTCTTTTTCGTCAAGAAGTTGTTGATGGCTAGATATTTGCCCTCGTAAGTTAGAAATTTCATTTTCTTCTAGTCTTGCCTCCTTTTCCATTTTGATTAAAGATTTTTCTTGTAATTCTTGCACGATTATTTCTTTATCGTGAAGAGCGGCTTCTAAGAAGACTTTTTCTGTTGCCAGTTTATCTTTTTCTGACAGAACCTGATTCATTTCTGCTTGTAACCCGACAGTCATGGATTTAACTTCATTCAGCTCTTTATTGAGAGTTTCGTTCAAAGCCCTGAGCTCTGCTAATTCCTCGTCATTTCCACTACTTTTGATCTTCTCAGCCGCAATCCTTTGAGCAGTCTGCTCTTCAAGAAGCGCTTGAAGTTCTTCGTTGTCTAAAGTTAATTCTTTTATCATATCTTCCAATTCCCTATGTTTACTGCTTTGAGCTTCGGAGCCTGAAGTGGATGGCTGCTGTACAGTTATTACCTGCTTTTGAGTTTCACCAAAACCATCGCTTCCCCACTCATATTCCTGTAGTTTTAGCATAGCTTCCTGACATTTTCTTTGCCATCTGAAAACTTCAGAGTCTTGGACTTCTTTCATTTCCGTCATTTTATCATTAGCAGACGTTAAGACATCTACTCTCTTTAATAAATTATTCTTTTCAGCTTT
Source organism: Pissodes strobi (assembly GCA_016904865.1). Taxonomy (NCBI): domain Eukaryota; kingdom Metazoa; phylum Arthropoda; class Insecta; order Coleoptera; family Curculionidae; genus Pissodes; species Pissodes strobi. The sequence goes on from MU185077.1 coordinate 36,871, forward strand.
CTCTTTTTCATGTTCGGCCGTAAGTTCTTTTAGATTTTTTTCGAGATTCTTGACTTGCGCCTTAAGTTCCTCTTGAATAGTTTCGTTTAGATCAAGAAATCCTTCATCGTCAAGCTTCTTAGAGGTGCTAGCTTGATCACTTTTAGCTTTAAGTTCTTTACATTTTTTAATAAGCTTTCCCGATTTGATTTGTAACTGTCTAATTTCTTCTAGATGGTTATCTCTCTCGACTTGCAGCACTCTAATATTCTCTTTTAACTGCTGAATCTCTAGAACAAAATTCTTCACTTGTGGAATATTTTCCAGTGTACTCATATGCTCTTCTTCAAGTCGAGCTTCTTCAGGACCCCATGCCCAACCATCATCGTTTTCTTCAAAAGCTTCAAGACTCTGAGGTTTGTCATCTTTTGTGTAACATAAATAGGCGTGTTTAGGTTGCATCAAAGCTTCTACTACCGGTTGTTGCTGTTCGCCAAGGCTGTCGTCTACTATCTCATATTCAAGTTTCTGCAGTTCTTTTTTACTAGAGGATGCTTCTGCAATATCTTTTGCTGATACTATTTGGGATTCGAGATCTACAAGTTTGTTATCATCTTTTTTGGGTGGCTCATCATCGTCGAAGCATATATAAGCTTTCTTCGGTTCAATGACCTCTTCAATAACAGGCGCTGCTTGTTCCCCATAGTTCTTATTAATCGGCGAGTATTCAGTTTGTTGCAACAGTTGTTTATTGCCAGCTAAACTATCAACAGTTTCTTGGGACAGTATCTGAGACTCTAAGTCAGATTTAAGAAGTGTCTCATCCTTAGAGGCTTTTGCCTTTTCGTAAATGATTTGCGTTAGCTCATTTACCATTTCAGTGCATTGTTCCAAAGCAATTTCTTTCTCTTTGTCAACATTATACAGCAGGAATTCCAAAGTTTTGATTTTCTTAAGTAGTGCTTCACGCCCATCCTCTACAACTGGCGAGAATAATTGAGGTTGTCCAGTTTGTTCATGAGGAATATTACTGTTTACAGAAATGCTTAATGTATTTAGTGCTTGAGATGAATCTGAAGCAATACTCGGATGACTCAACTTTTCTTCACCGCTGTTAGAAATCGCTTCAAAACTACTGAAGAAAGAATTACTACTGGGTTCAGCAAAAGCACTGAAGAGAGGCACTGCGGGCTGCTGCACCTGGTCTGGGTTAACAATTTTCTGGGAAAATTCTTCCAAAATGAGTCCATCAGTATTTTCACCTAAAGGACCAGAATCGGCAGGCTTTTGAGATGATTCGTATGAAGCTTCCAAGCTAGATTTTGCAAATTGCAGAGCATGAATCTCCTCTTTTAGTCTATCAACTTCGGTCTTTAGACTATTAGCTTCGTGCAAAGATGATTGAAGTTCTTGCTTTGAGGTGTTTAGCTGTTTTTTTAGATCATCCACCTCGGATACTGACTTTTCACATTTACTATTTACATCTTTTGACAATACTGTAATTTTTTCAGGATTAGTTTGTTGCTGTTCGAAGTTGCCAAACAAGCTCAAATTTGTAGCCGGTTTTTCAGGTTGTAACTGATCCGGCCACTGGAAATTAGGTATTGATAAACTGGGAAAATCTACATTTTGTCCCTCCTGCACTACTGGATTTATAGATTCCTGAGCCCCCTCAATGTCGAGTTTTTGAGATGATTCGCATGAAGCTTCTAAGCTGGATTTAGCAAACTCCAGAGCTAGAATCTCTTGCTTCAATTCATCAACCTGGCATGTCAAGGTTTGGATTTCTTGACACGATTCTTGTAATTTATCATTAGCTTGTTGCAGTGCCCGCTTTATATCATTTGATTCTGCCATATTTTTTTCAAGATTTTCGTTAGCGTTCTTAAGTGAAAGATTTAGGTTATTATTTTCTGAAATCAAACTGTCCAGTCGTTCTTGTAGTCGATTAAAGTTTATTAATTGTTCATTAGCACGATCTAGCTCTGGCCTGAGATATTGCAATTGGGTGACCGATTCTTGTAGTTTGACACGAACTTCATTCAGCTCAGTTGTTAATTCCTGATTCTGACATTTTACTGATTGAAGTTCTTCTTTAGAAAGTCTAATGCCTTCAATATTATCTTTCTCGTTTTGGTCTAATCTCACTTTGTATTCATCTAATTCAAAAGCCAACTCCTTTTCCCGTTCTTCTAGTTCTCTTATCCTTTCTAGTGATTTCTCATTGTCAGTTGTTAGATCATTCTTTACTTTTAATAATTCTTCTAACTGAATTTGATAATCAGCTTCAATCTTATCGTAATCAGATATGTTCCTGCGTTGCAATAACTCGTTTTCACTTTGAATATGCCGCTGATTATCTTCAAGAGCAACAATTTGTGTTTTCAATTCTTGGTTAACAGTTTCAAGCTCTTGGACAGTCGCTTGCACAATTTTCAATTCAGTTACTTTGTCATGTGCTTTTTTGAGTTTGATTTTCAACCTCTTAATCATTTCTTCAAACTCTTGGTTTTTCTTAAGGAGTTCCTCACGTTCATTTTGGTTTTCTTGTAGCTTTTTAGTAAGAGCCTCATCATTTGCAGTAACCTCCGCTAATTGCAGTTCTAATTGATCTTCAAGCAAAGCCTTTTCCTTCAAACTATTCGATGTTAAATTCAGTTTCTCAGTCAATTCAGCATTAATAACTTCTAACTGAGATTTAGCTTCTTGAAGTTTGCTGGCGTCCACTTGTAACCTATCGATTCTCTCTCTATAATGACTCAGCTCAGATTCGTTTGTTTCCAACAACAATTCCAGTTCCCTAATCTTATCATCCGGTATGCTTTTGGGAAAACTAGTATCAATTTCTTCGTGAAGACTAGCAGACATTTCTTGCTGTAAGCTGGTTTCGTGCAGTTTCTCTTGTTTGTGCTTTAATTCTTGGATATAATGTTGTTGATCAACATTATTCTGCTCAAGGATATCAACTTGTTCTCTTAACATATCAAGTTCATTCTGAATTGATACATTCTCTTCTAGTTTCATTTTTAAAAGACTCTCAGAGTTTTCCAAAGATTGTGTGGCAGAATCAAGTGCATTTTTCAGAGCCTCAATATTGTTATTCTTCTCTTTGTTATCGCTTTCCCATTTCTCCTTTTCATTTTTAAATTTCTGTTCTAACTCTTGATATGATTGATTTTTTCTCTTCAAATTGGCTGCGAGTTTTTTCATTTTCTCCAATTGCTCTCGGTTCTTATTACTCAATTCAGATAACTGCTTCCGCAACGATCCATCGTTATTGTCCAACTGTTGTTGTAGTTCAAGATACTTTCCCTTAATATCTTCACTGACAATTCTGAACGAATTGTCCTTTTCATCAATAACAGTTTGAAGGTCTTTAATTATTTCATCTTTATTTCTAATATCCTTTTTAAGCTTTTCTATTTCACTGTCCTTTAACTCTAGTTCATTCTCAAGTTCTAGTACTCGCGAATTCATTCCTACTAACTGCTCATTAAGTTTCTTGATTGTATCACTATTTTGAGCTATCTCCGATTCATAGTCACCAGCATGCGTGATTTGATTAGTTAAAACTGATTTCAAATTCTCTAATTCGGTTTCCAGGACTTCATAGTTGTTTTGTTTGCTTTGTAATTCACTGATAACACTGTTCAGCTCGGCAATGTTAATGTGCAGCTCTCGGATGTCATTTTCTCGATCCTCAAGTTGATTATGCAATTTGTTTATCGCTTCTGAAGAACTAATAAGTTCCGTCTTATTTTCTTCAATTGTTAATTGGTATGAGTTAATTTCGTCAAGATTAGAATTCAATTTCGTATCAAGACTGGAGTTATTTTCGACGAGTTCTCGTAATCGGGTTTCTAAATCGTATTTTTCTTGTACCGTCGAATCAAGTTCTTTGATTGTACGTTTCAGTTCCTCATTTTCCTGTATCAGAGCCTCATACTTGATCTGCATGTCTTTTAGCTCCGAGTCTAAAACATTGGCAGATTGTGCTTCATTCTGGAATAAAAAATATTATAAATGTTTTTATAAAATATAGAAGAATATAGAGAGTCTTTTCGGCAATATGCATACCTTCATCAATAATTCATTCACTTGCGTCTTCTGCAATTTGTCAGACAATTCTTGCTTCTCGTTTAGAAGAACTTCTTTCTCATTTTGCAGCTGCTCATATGTTTCTTCCAATATATCTTTAGTATTTTCGATTTCTTTAACCTGGAATAATACAATAAGTTATGCATGCTATAATTAATTAAATATTTTATTTTAATTATATTTACAAATCTACAAAAAATAAATTTGATTAAATTACACATTTTGTATCATACCATATACCTATATGTGACAATGCTCGAAGAAATGAAATTTAAAAATGACATAATCCATACCTCATCGATTTGACATTTGAGTCAGTGAAAATGTGATATTAATTTATAACCTCTGCTTATGGACTCTGTACGTATGTTTAAGTCATAACAATATCACTTCCGATTCAACGGGAAACTTTGACATTCAGGTTTACGTCAATAATTATAATCAGATGCCCTATATTATACCCTAAGTTTCAATTTATCTCACTTTTCTACATATTTTTTTGTTCATACTGTATGTCTAAAACTGATGGATCTAAAGATATGGACAACTACATTTATCAATGAGGTGTAACAGAAGGCCATGCTAATTTCACCATCATTTGATCGTGTAAATACGATGAAACCAGATCACAAAAATATAGTGAAGTTTACAAAATTGAAACAAACTAAGTCACATTTTTTTTTACAAATTGAACTTTATTTTGGATTAAAAAAGAGGATATTATCAAAAAAATTATTTTCTTGTTTTTTTTTTCGCTGAGATCAGTTTCACGTTTGAGGGTTCAACAGTTTCAGGTCAATTTTCCACTTTACCGCTTTTTCATTAGAGCAATTTGCTGGTGAAATCTTTTCCGTGTTCATCTGAAACTGCACTTAAAGTATACCGCACGAGTCTGTGTCTACCGAAGGAATGCGGCCTGGGCGAGCGATGTTGTTACATACATTCATTAAATTTAAGTTTAATATCTCTTACTAGCTAGGTAAACCCTACAATTTAATTTAACCATCGAACATTATTTCAACATTATTACCTGTTTTTTTCCTATTAAGGTTGTTATTTAAATGCATTAAAATAAAAGAGGATCATCAAAATAACCTTAATCAGAGAATACACATAACGCGGGACAGAGCGAACACATGGCTATTTGGTGTGTCTTCTACAATTAATTTGATTGATTATACGCGTCATGTGATTGATCTATCGCTCATTTCACTTGACCCTTACCGCCGCAAACTATACCTTTTCAGGAAAGATTCCCAAATGCGAGTGCAGAAAATGCAGTTTAAGCGGCATGTTGCAGCCTAATTCTTTAGAAGATTAAAAAAATTCTTCGTCTAGTGCTGTATGATTCTCCAATTTACCTAGAAAGTTGCTACACATTTAGAGTTCAGTTTCAAAATTATTTGCAGACCAACGAACATGCTTTCATTAAGCTTTGCCTCACTTGTAAGAATTTCTCTTTCAAATAAAGGAAATGATTTTCATCCCTATTAAGGAATTTGACAACAGGAAGCTCATCGGATGATGGATTTTATTGCTAGGAATTCTAGGCATTTTAGCACTGATGAAAGTTTTAAATTATTTGACAGTTTGGTATAGCCAAAACTTGATATCGTAATCTACTAAATTGCATAAGCTACTAAAGAAATATTACCCTGTCCTAAGTTTGAACTTAAACTTGGAGATTGCTATATAAACATTAAAGGCAAACTATAAACAACGCGAGCAATAAACGGGAGCGATTTTGAACCTTATGCATGCAATGATCATCATTTTTTAAATATAAATACGCTACCGAACCTTCAGTTCTTCAGACTTTGTTCTCACCACAACCAGCTCCCACGTTAGCTATACAGCTGCCTCCGGGTTCTATTCGCTCCTAAAGTCCTACTCCTTTATTCCTTACCAAACCTGGGACCGGTTAGTCATTTGACGACTGCTAGGACTAGGGGTTTCACAACCACCGTATTAAAGTCAAATCAAGAAGTTTGTCAGAGTTCTGAGAAAGACAAGTGTCTAAATAGTCAATTAAAAAGTTTAGTGAAATATTTTAGTGCTCTTAAATAAAACTCAACTCTTAAAAAACTATAATTATAAGACAGTAAACGAAGACCTATAAACCATACCTCAGTTCGAGAAAACATGCGCACCTTAGTAATCGTTTATAATAGAATCTCATTTTTTGATCAATAGACATTGGTAAAGTTTTATCGTTATTACATTGATATTGTTATAAACTAAACGTGCTTACTTTATCATCTCTTCTTACCCAACGTAACTCGGCTCCGGTCTACCTCGGTTATCGCCCGACACGCTAAGCAAGGCGTGTCCTCATGTATAGAACATACAGTGGTAGATTAAGGGAAACGTTAAGACCTCGTCATTGTACTAATCGCGACGCGGCTCTTCTCTGAGAAGTTATTCTTTTAAAAAACGCGACAACCCCCTAAACTATTCGAGACAATATGGTAGTGTCATATGATCTTCCCATTATAATGTGTGAGGGTGTTTATCGAAGCAGTTCGGAGAAAGCTTTAAACCGTATGTTTTTTTAGATAGTTTGGTTTTTACTCGCAGCGAGGCTAAGATAGTGGTTATTTGCTGAGCATCTTCAATAGAACGTCTCTAGAAACAAGGAGAATTAGGATCCGTTTATGTGCATTATTTAGGTTATTAAAGGGAAGCATTGACGAATGTAATGTTTTTAAAAAGTGGCTCACCAATAAATCTCATGTGTCAATTGTTTAATGTATATGCTCCTGTCGTTGAGATATATTTATTATATACTAGGCAATTCAAGAAATTGATAGATATCAAGTTATTCATTGGGTAATTTAAAAAATATTTAGGTGCCATTAGTTTTTACTGCAATAGATAATAAGTTAAGCAAGGATCTAAACTGCTGGCCATTTTCTTTCGAGCAACAAAAATTTCGCCTAAATTTAAAACGAAATATGTTCTTAACCAGACATGATATCGATCTCTGGTTTTTAATGGTTAATAGATTTGTCCCTTAAGAGAAAATTTCCAATGTTGGATTTTTTTAAACTGTCAAAAAAATTTTATATACAGGGTATCAAAGAAGGCGGTGATTTTTGCTCCAATTTCAATAGCATGTAACTTTCAAAATTATTTTTTTAAATTTTGTCACTGTACATCAATTGAATCACTGGTCCATAGCAAAGAAAGTAGTCTGTAAAATTTTTGATATCTGCTATATTTTAAGAGATATCGATTTTTTTGTAAAACCTTGTTTTTTTCAACTTTTTGGTAGTTAGACCACACTGTGCGTTGTATCGTGCAAACTTTGTAAGTGATTATTATATATTCCGAGAAGCTTGTTTATGTTCAGTAAAAAAAATTGTACCTGAATGTTATAATGTGCAGTGGCGTACTTACAATCACTATATGTCTATGGTTTATGAGTATCTCACAGTTTTTCACGATTGTTTTGTATTGGAAAGTACTCGCTCGCAAAATCAAACACATCAAACTAGTGATATTTAATGTTAAGAGTTATCAAAACAAGTTTAATTTTAGGAATAGTGCTGTATTAGAATAAATAAAAAAAAATTTCCAAAAATTAAATTAAAAAATTATAATTTTTAAACATTTTTTTAGACACACTGTAAAATAAACATGTAGATACAGTGCAATATTAAAAAATAAAATATAAAGATAAAAACTTGCTAAATCTACAGGCGAGTACTTTCCAATACAAAACAATCGGGAAAAAATTGTGATACTAATAAACCATAATATAAGTGATTATAAGTACGCCACTGCACATCACAACATTTAGGTATAATTTTTTCACTGAACATAAAGAAGCTTTTCGTAAGGTATAATGATAATCACTTATAAAATTTACACGATATAACGCACAGTGGGGTCTAGCTACCAAAAAGTTGAAAAAATCAAGGTTCTACAAAAAAAATCAATATCTCTTAATATATAGCAGATATCAAAAATTTGACAAACTACTTTCTTTGCTATGAACCAGTGATTCAATTGACGTACAGTGACAAAATTTAAAAAATTAATTGTGTTACATGCTATTGAAATTGGAGCAAAAAGCAGCATCTTCTATCACACCCTGAATATAATATTTTTTGAAGGTTTTAAAAAAATCCAACATTGGAAAGTTTTTCCTAAGGGATAAGTCTATTAATCATTTAAAACCGTCGGTCGATATCATGTCTGGTTAAGAAAATATTTAATTTTAAATTTAGGCGAAATTTTCCTTGCTCGAAAGCAAATGGCCAGCAGTTTATAATTGGCGCAGGCTATCCATACTGTAATAAATAAATAAATAAATAAATGAATTGCAAAAAATACATTCCACCTAAATAATATCAGAAAATCTCTTTGAAACCAGGCAACCTCTTTCATATGGCTCATTTAGACATAACCTAATGGAATTGTCATTAGAATACAGCTTTCACTCTATAAATGATTATATTTTGCACTGCAGCTAATTAGATGTTCGTGGAACAAGTTGCTTTTTCATTGTTCTATGATTTGACATGCCCTATCTACATTTTGTACTTTAAAGACAAATCAATGCGTTGACTTTGACTTTAAACCAAACATATTGATCCGAAAAGTCTAATTCATTATTCGGCATTAAATACCGCATCTGTGCCATAATTTATTCGACGTCGTATCTATATATAGGATGTCACAAATTCGAGATCCACCATTGGGTATTTGGGTTCAACTTGCTATATATAAAAAAAATAAGTAATACTTGCGTACCCAAAAACAGCAGGTAATATGAAAAGCTGTGACATTTATTTGTTTCTACTTTTAAGCTCTTTATTTCCGAAGCTTTGTTTTTGCAACGTCATTTTTGAACGTCCTTCAAATTCCAAAGGAGACTCGACAGACATAAGAGCAACTTACCTTTACGGTTAACACCATATTTTCTTCTTTCAGAGCCTCCATTTTTTGCATGACTTCTTTTCTCTCTTGAGTGAACATCTCAATTTTTTGAAGCAAGTCGGCCGTATCTTCACTAAGTTGTAAAACGCTTTCATTCAGTTCTGCAGGCGTTTCGGTGGTGTCATCATCTGTGCACTTGAGAGATTCTGAAATGAACAAAAGAGTAACATAAACATTATATTTCTTTAAATCGTTGCATATTAAGAGATTTGTCAAGAGATTCGTCAAGTTATTCACAAAAATAGCTTAGTCAAGTATGAATGCAATGGCAATTTAACTTCCAGAAATTAAGAATTCTTACCGGCTCTAGCGGATACTGAGTTTTTGAAGTGCCTCGAAAAGTATAAAAAATAAAATTTTGCAATAAAGCCTCGCCTATAAATTACTATTTTACAAAAAATTGGCACTAGATATCTGAAATTTATTATTCTAAAAACTGCTGACAACTTTAAAACCATTTAAAAGCATATTTGTAACACTGACAAAGTTTTTTGCAGTTTTTGACATCTTTATAGTCAATAATAAAGGTATTCTCAGGATAGTTATTCTACCAAAAAGAGTAATTGGAAAAATATTTTCACTCGGTCCTTTATTCGCTATGTACAGTCGCAAAAATTTGTACTTCAACGATCACATCTTATATATGTAATATCATTGTTGAAACATGGGAGCTAGCAAATGTTTAATTATTAGTTGCAAAAATACATTAATGACAGAAGTGAAAACTTCAACACTGCAAGATTAATATTATGAAACACAAGTATAAAAAATGCTCTATATTTTGAAATTACTTGCCACAAGTTCTATGTTTAAATTAAAATTTTAATTCGAAATGTCCCATAAAATCGATAGAAATCGCTACTTATAGCGTGAAAAATTTCCACATTCATCGTTCATGGCCCATTTTTGAAGTGAAGCTTCTTTGCTGTGCCATCAAAAGCAAACTCCTGCCTCCTGCCTCGACCGTTGTTGTGGTAGGACGGATAAAGTGTTCCGTTAACGAGCACTACGTGTTTCTTTCTATTCGAATATCGTGTTTCGCGTTATTATTTTCTTGGTATGATTTCGTTTCTTGCGACCTAAAGTACTGATAACGGAACTCGGGCAAAAAGCATCTTTGCGCGTTTTTCTAGCCGATATCTCGGGCTGGATCTGTGATTTTTGAATTCCTGTGTAAATAGTTTAATTAAATACCTGTAAATATTGTATTATATAGCTTATATCTAGTTGTAAAATCACTAAATCGGGGTCGGATCCCCGACGCTTACTCTCTGAAATGAGCGAGTCAGAATTTGACGACTCGAATTCACTTAAATCTCTGGACCCCAGGGGCGAAACTCTAGACGAGGCCTCCTTAAAACGCGTGCGAGTAGCACAACACCGTTTAGATAGAAATAAAGACTCGTGCCCTGAATGCCGTACGCTAGTAGTGCCACTTAACTCTGTTAGCCATAAGACAACCGCCGAGGTGTATCTAGCCCTCAATAAGGGAGTAGAGCACCTCAAGCTCAAGCATAATTCTAATCCTAAAAGGAAAGAGGCCAAGCCTCGAATCGATACAGGCCGGGAGCCTTTAAAGCGCCCTAAACGAAACCCAGACACTCATGTAGAGCTCGAAAACAAACATACGTCGCCTCCTGCAAAGGATACCCCCCCAAAAGCCTCATACATTTCTATCATAACCGAAAGCGAGAGGCCTGAGCAAACCAACGTCCCTATCCAAATGGAGACTGACAGCGCTGTCTTCAAGACCCCATATAAAACACTGCTCTTTGGCAAAAATGTAAAGGTAACGAGATTGGACAAGGGTGGACCCCCACCCCTGCCTTTGAGTAACTCTTTTGAGGCACTCAGCGACCTGGAAGAGGATGGAAGCAGCTCAAAGTCAATACCTAAAAAGTCAACAAAAACAGGGAACCCCTCCCAAAAGAAGGACTCAATCAAGAACAAAAAGGCACTTCCACCCCCAGTAGTCCTACAGGGAAAGATCACGAACCATAAAACCCTCAGGGCCGATATGAAGCAAATGAAGATAACCAACTATACTATTAAATACACCAAATATTCAACTATAATCTACACAGAAAACGAAAGAGACTGGACAACAGTAAAGAGGATGATGGATGACAACAGACTACCCTATCATACCTATGCAAATAAGACTCAGAAAACAAAAGCCTATGTTCTGAGAGGCCTAGACGGAGACATTCCATTGGCAGAGATAAAAGAAGATCTCACAGATTCATATAACATCGACGTAGTCAATATTTACCTAATGAAGAAGACGAAAGTGCCACTCTACTTAGTTGTCCTTGACTCACAGACTTCCTTACGAAAGTTACAACAGGAAGTTAAATTCTTGTTAAACATAAAGGTTTCTTGGGAATATCGTAAATCCGACAAAATCGTTACACAATGCAAAAGGTGCCAAGGCTATGGCCATTCGTCAACGTACTGTCGAAAGGACGGGCGTTGTAGTAAATGTAGTTTGTCACATGAAATTACCTCATGTGAGTCAAATCAAATCAAATGCGTGAACTGCGGAGGGCCGCACAGATCAATAGACACTAGCTGCCCGGTCTATATTTTTAAAATAGACCAAATTAAAGAAAATCAACAAAAAAGGAACCCTAAACAGAGACAAACATACAAACCTGCTCCTCTGCCCGTCAAGCCGGCCTGGCGGGGGCAGAACGGCGAAGAGAACGAGGGCCGGGGTAAAAATGCAACCAAGGACGCGCCAAGGGCAACCCGAGAAGACCAGAAGGCCATATACGATAAAAATTTTCCAAACACCTTGCAAAACAGGGCCACGCAAGATGAGAGTACTAACCAACCAAACCCGGTAAGCGATCATGCTATAACTAATAATACAATTACGAACATAACCCGCCTTTCAAGTGTTGTTAACGAAATTAACTCTTTAATAAATCTAAATGAATTATTTTTTGCCCTGGATGAATATGCTTCCATGCTTAGAGAATGCAACGGCGACAAGCAACTCTTAATTCAAGCTTCACTGCGATTTTTCGCAGTAGAGATGCATAAGTATAACATTCAGGGCAACTAATGGTGCACATAAATGTTTCATATCGTTTCATGGAATTGTAATGGAATCAGGCAGAAGCTTGACGAATTTCGAAATTTTCTGTATAAATCCCAGCCCCAGGTTGTCTTTTTAAACGAAACGCGCCTAAATCATAACATAAACATCAAATTCCGCGGATACGCGGTCGAAAGATGTGACAGGCCGGACCGACCCGGGGAGGGCGTTGCTTGCCTACTGCACAGGTCCCTCCGCTACAAAAGAAAAATGACATTGCGCACAGCAATAGAACATGTTAGCGTCGAACTAGACGGGGGGCTGTGTATCAGTGGGGGATATGCAGCGAACGGTCCTCGCTATACACAGCAGGATTTCCTAGCCTTTTTGCAGCCAGGCTGCAAATCGATCTTAATCGGTGATTTTAATGCAAATCACGTCAATCTTGGCGATAATTACACAAATTTTCATGGGCGCATTCTAGAATCAATACTAGAAGACAACCTGGAAATCCAGCTTCTACGCCCGAATACCCCCACTCATTATCCCTCTGATGCTCGCAGACGGCCCTCCTTCCTGGATGTGGCGATGACCCGAGGGATAAACAACAATAATGCACTCAGAGTGGTAAATGATCTTAACTCGGATCATTTGCCAGTCAGGTTGAGCCTGTCAGCATTGAGGCCTGACAGGCGGCCGGCAGCCTATGCGACATACGTCTCATACAAAAACCTTGACTGGCAAATGTTCCGACGGAGCATGAATGATATCACTCTTATCCCAAGGCAAATCGACACTATACAGGAACTAGAGCAAGAAGTGAGCACATTAACCACCAATATCCAGCGCGTACGTGACGCCCTATGTCCGGTAGTCAGGAAGAAACCATACGTGGAAACTCTTCCTGATGATATCCTAAACCTCATTAATTTCCGGAATCGACTTCGAAGCAGGTGGCAAAGGAATCGTAATGACATAGAAAAGCGGCGAATAGACGCGATCACCGGGCAGATTAAAACTAAAATCCGAGAACATAAAAGCTCAAAATGGATGCGCTTCGTGAATGAGCTCGGCACAGAGGATGGCTCTCTGTGGAAGCTCGCAAGGCAGGTCCGCGGTGCCCGAGCCGAATTCCCGGTGATTCATCATCGAGGCCGTGACATCCTTGATGATCAAGGAAAGGCTGAGGCATTCGCGGACTTCCTTGAGGGAGTCCATAGCAGCACGCCAGTCACTGTGCCATTGCACGCGCATATCACAGAGCGGTCCAATCTGTTCGGCGACCGCGCCTATCCTATACCGCCCACGGTATTCGAACGGATTCGAATCTCTCCTGGAGAGATCTGCAAAGTCCTGAGCCGCCTGCCTAAGAACAAGGCTCCGGGAATTGATACAATTCCTTATCTCCTACTTAAAAACCTTCCATCAAAAACCGTTATACAGTTAATGCATATCACGAATGCTATAATCCGTTTGCAGCACTTCCCTAATTCCTGGAAGGAAGCGAGGATAGTGCTGTTCCATAAGAGCGGCAAAGACCCGCATCAAACGGCCTCATATCGCTCATGAGCACATTGAGCAAAATTGTCGAGAAACTCCTGTTGCCGAGGTTTAGCAGGGCTGCCGAGAGCTTGGGTGTTCTCCAAAAGGAGCAATTCGGCTTTCGCGGTAGGCATAGCACCAATATGCTTGCCGCGAAAGTCGTGTCGGACATTTATGAAGGCTTTAATAATCGGCATTGCACGGCCCTGCTACTCCTCGACATCGAGAGGGCGTTCGACAGGGTGTGGCACGGTGGACTGCTGCATAAGTTCTTCATTGAGCATTGCTTCCCAATGCATCTTGCAGCACTGGCCGGGTCATACCTTGCCGAGCGGAAATTCTCGGTAAAAATTGGCACCTCGGTATCATCTACAAGACCGCTGATTGCAGGCGTACCTCAGGGAACAGTGCTATCCCCGCTATTATTCAGCTACTACATAGCTGACCTCCCAAAAATCCCCGAAACCTCGTTAGCCCTTTATGCAGACGACACCGCCCTCTACTCCACTGCCCTCCACGCGCAGACGGCCGTCGATAACCTGAGCAGACACATGGAGCAAATACTTGCTTTTTACGAAAAATTGAAGATCCGCCTAAATCCCAACAAGTCGGCACTTATCATTTTTACGCGAAAACGAACTAATAATGAAGCCGCCCCTTTAAACCTGAACGGCACAAACATCGCACCTAAAACACATGTCAAATATCTAGGAATAATCTTAGACTCTGGCCTAAGATTTCACAGACATATCGATCACATTAAAAGCAAGAACTTTGTGCTTTCAAACAGTTTAAATATGCTAATAAGACATAATTCATTTTTAAGTCCAACAAATAAACTAATCATTTATCGGTCCGTGACTCGACCGACGCTTCTGTATGGCGCCCCAGTATGGAGCGCGGTCGCCGAGACACACCTCAAGAAAATTCAAATAATTCAAAACAAACATTTAAGAGCTGCATTCTCGGCTAATTGGTATACCCGCACGAGAGATCTACACGACTGGGCCGGGATCGAAGACGTGCGAGAGCATATCGACCGCCTAGCGTGTAGATTTTTCACCCGGGAAATTCATGGCTCTGAGGTAACTACTAATATCGCAAACTCTCGGTATGACCCAGAGCGCCGGCCGAGACATGGACCGATACATGGAAAAACAACGCTGTTCTATATGGAGCAAAGACCTCCATAAATTATTAAATCAAACATCTATCAATTAATATAATTAAATCATGTCCTATAACTATAATTATATAGGTCCCAGAGACAACTAATACGAAGTGAACGTCACATAAAACAGAATGCGATTGGACCCTAACTAAGCGCGGCGGAAGCCGACATCAAACGAACCTATTATAGCAGGCACGCGACAGCCCAGTCGGCTGCGACCGGCGCCAGTCCAATTTAGGAACTCGCATCACTACGTCGCTCCGCACTGCAGCATTGCCGTTGCATATTCAGTACGTACATATGCACCCACACAAGCTACTAGTAGATCCCCAAAAGGCTATTCCATATCTGATCCGCGACTCCATCAGAGCATAATAAACTGTTTTACCAATAGGGCCTAACTCAAAAACAATGGTCTTAACAGCAAAACAAGCAGATGATACCTTCTTACTGAGGGCAAGAATATGACTATCAAACCTGAGCCCCTTATGAATTATCAGATCCAGAAACCTTGCCTCATTCTGCCGTGAAATACTACCCCTAAAACAAATCAACTTTGTCTTTTCAAGATTCAACAAAAGACGATTTGAATCACATCAATCCTTGACTTTTTCAGGACATTTGAAATAGATGATGATAATGTTTCACAGTTCGTAGTGACAAAAAAAGGTTGTGTCATCTGCAAAAATCGTTAACTTCCCCCCAATGTCCACGCTTGCCAGATCATTCACAAAAATCAGAAACAACAAGGGACCCAAAACTCACCCTTATGGAACACCCCAATCTATGGACTTCTCCGAAGCAACAGAATTAAAATGTACATGCTGTCTCCTGCCAGACTGATAGGACCCAAACCAAGAGTAGGCAATACCCCTGAAACCATACTGGTAGTTTCCGAAGCAGAATTTCATGACTAATGCAATAAAAGGCCTTTGATAAGTCACAAAAAAACCGCTACAACAACTCCACCACCATTGAATCCCACGTATACCACCCTCAATAAAGTAGACATATTTGTGCTACTATTTTGAAGAAATTCAAGCTGATACTGAAATGCAAACTGATACTGAGAACTGAGATATAATCCCATGCTGTAGCAAAAAAGAGATCATTCTTGTTTTCACTAGCTTTTCAATGATTTTAGACAAGGTAGACAGAAGAGATATGGATCTAAAACTAGAAGGATCCTCCGGATCTCCACCCTTATGAAGAGGAATGACCTTAGTAGCAGCGAGACATGAAGAGAAAATGACCCCCCTCCCAGGAAGAATTAATTGTCTCGACCAAAGTCTGCAAAACCATATCAGGTAGATTCAGGAATTTTTTGATGACAAACCATCGTCTCCAGACGAATTCTTATTTTTAATAGATTCAATAATCTGTTTGAGCTCTATCAAATCAGTAGGAACAAAGAAGAGAGTGAATTGATTAGGCTCATGAAGATAACTAATAGGATCATATACAGAACGGAAATTATTTGTTAGTTTACTAGCGACTCAACAGTAATAGTTGTTAATGAAGTCTGGAGAGAGGGCCGAATCCGTATCCTGCTGTTGTCCATTGTTGCACCTGATCTCATTTACTATTTGCCAACTCATTTTTTGTTTACTAGAGGACCGACTGATGCGACTGGAATAATACCTGTTTTTTGGAGATTTTTATCAATTTACGATAGAGACCTCTAAGAGTTGAAATAGGCGTGAAAATATGGACACTCGGTAAATTTCCTTATTCTGTGTAGACTTCTAAGATTTTTGGACAAAAACACGCAATCCAACTGTAAACCACAACTTTTCTCTACGTGACTTTAGTCTTCTCAGAGAGAATGCTCTGATGAAAAGTTTCAACAATGACCCGTGAAACAACCCGATTGGATCCTCAGAGTCCGAACAGCCCCACTCTGCAAGAGCACAAAGCTGATAAAATTTATCATAATTTACTCTACTGAATACCCTACAATACCTAGTCCCAGCACCTTTGTCCTTGTGTTGAGATATATACAAATTTGCAAAAATGGCTTCATTATCTGATAAGGCTGCATTAAGGGCCTTACACTTAACACTCCCCCCGTTATAATTAGAACAAATATTGTCTATCAAAGTCACTTTGTTACACGAGTAGGAGCAGTAACATGCATACATAAATTGTTAGATTCAATTAAATTGTTCAGGTGTATAGTGGAAGGGGAAGATTCATCATGATAATTAATATTAAAATCACCCGCAAGCACCAATTTCGCAGAAACTGGAATCTTGGAGAGAACAGAATCTAACTTTCAAATGTTTTTTTACATTTGATGAAGGTGAACGATAAACACATAATACATACACATTTGTAGATTTAGAGTAAATCATACAAAATTCAAATACCCCCTCCACCAAAAACTCATTAAATCTCTCAACTCGCTGAAACTTATTATTCTCTAAAAGCATGTGTTTACAAAAATCATACAGCCTCCATGTAAGGAGGATGACCTACAAAAAATGGATTTCCAACTTAACCTCGATTTTCTTGTATTTCCTGATCTCGTATGGAAAATTGTTATAGAACTTTTTTAAACCAGATATAACGAGGTTTACGAATTCACGATATTTAAAATGGCAATGCGTTTGCTGGGACGTATGCTTAAAGTAGATTTTTTAAAATGAAAATTAAAAAATCACCAATTCAACATTTTCAAGCGAGTAGATGCAATTTTTTGTATGTTCGACTCATATCCTCCCTATTCAATGTACGAAAGTTTGGTTACTCAAGATTATTCTGTTTTCCAGTAATAAAATATTAAGTGATTTGTCAAAACTCGAAATGGCAAAAAAGTTTAAATTCAACCAGCTCATCCTGTATAAAAGGCATTCACTTTCAAAGTGCCTCTAATACAGTTTGCTAAAAAAATACTTTGCGAGAAAAAACATAAAAATCTTTTTTTTTTTCTAGAACTCAACGTTTTTTACTTTGCCCTGAAAAGTCCGACATTTTCGACACAGATTGAAGTCGTTTCAGTTTTTTCGATCCTCGCGACCTTTTCGCATTACTGACACCAGAGTCACTTAACTGATCTTGCACATAGCACCATTTTCATACATAATGTTACCACATCCTTGCATTTTAATAAATACTCCTTGCTAGATTTGGAATCATAAAGGTTCCTGTATTTAATTTATTGGCAAGTATGTCTATATAACATAAAGATGCAGATGTGCATATAACCCATAACATAAAGATGCAGATGTGCATATAACCCAAAGATGCAGACACTCCCAAAAATGTTGGTGTTTCTGCTTAACCTAGATAGGAAAAAATGTCAGAGTTTTTAATAAATTTAAGACTAACCCACCTACAAAAAATGTTTGTAAAAACCTTATTCAAAGGATATATTGAATAATTTTCATTAAGATTTAAGATGCTATGAATTTCTAGCGAATAAGTTTCTAGTGAAACAAATCTTACTTACCTTCTGGATTTAGGTGCTTTTGATAAGCAGCTAATTCCAATTTTTCCTGTTGCGTTAAATTTTCCACAATTTCTATACTTTCAGCAGATGAAACCTTTTCCGCGCTTAATTTTTCCAACTTGTCTATTAACTCCATATTTTCCTGAAAACATTGCAATTTTTAAAATAGTTACATCCAAAGTCAATTATAATAAGCATAATGTTGCTGTGTTTCATACTTATATACCTGAATGTAAAAGTCCAACTTGGCATTCAAATCTTGTTTTTCTTTCTTTGCAAAATCTAACTCTTGCACTAAATTTTCTTTCTCGGCATTTAAAGCATCTAATTGTTCAAAGAGCTTCTTTTTGCCTAATTCAAGAGTTTCAATTTGTTCCTCATAGCATATTGATGACATTTCTGATGAAACCTGACTACTGACTTTTATGCCCTCTTCACTTTTCTGTTTCAAATCAGCCTTTAACGCAAGAACCTCTGAAAAACAAAGAAAACATTTGTCTAAATCTGCCTGAATTAATGTCCAGCATAAAAATAAGAATTGGCTCATCATAAATTCACCAAACTTTATGAAAATGATATGTTAATATTTGTTTGTTCCCAACCAAATAAACTAGGTTTTTATACGGGAAATAAAATACCTACAATTTCCTAGGTTAAAAAGAGTAAAGCGGTAGACGCTAAAGGAATTATGAAAGTTGTTAACTTCGTTACCAATGTTACATACAAATAGCATAAAAAATAATTGCTATTAACTGAACTTTAATAAGAGCTAAATAAAGAATGATAGAGAAAATTCAACCTCTTCCATAAAGTTATAAAAAGAGTTGAAAATGAATTTATGTTTATATTACTAACCCAAATCAAAAAGAAGAGAAAGGAAGTTGTTGCTTTACAAATTATGTCTTATCCTATATTTATTTAGAGCTAAATCAATATAAAAAATTACCTGTTTCGAGGATTTCAATAACTTTGTCCTTATCATTTGACTCTTTTTCAGTTTTACTAAGCATTTGCTCTAATTGCTTAACAGTTTCTTCAAGTTTTATTGAATCTACAAATATAAAACAAATATCGATATTAATAGAGAATTAATTTAACTAAAACTAATTACTTTACATCGCCAGCATTATTTATACGTATACAACTCGACCAATTTAGCTTCGGGGAAAGTTGCATGCGCAGTGCAAAGTTCCTCCCATCAACGGCCGTTTCATGCTTAGACAGTAGTTTCTATGTATGAAGTCAAAGTTTTCTTATTGCTGACATGTCACAGGATGGAGGTATCATCAGCAAATAGACTAACCTGGTCGCTTACTTTAAGAAAGCAAAGCCATTCATATATATCAAAAAAGTAACGAACCCATGACGGAATTTCGCTAACAATCGATCGTTAGACTTGAAGAAAATTTGTCTCAAAAGATATTGCCTGTGATTGGGAGAGATAGAATTGAAACTATTGCAGTGAACTGCCCCTAAATCATAAATTTAAAGTTTCTTCCACTGTACTAAGTGATACACGCAGTCGAATGCTTCACACAGAATACTACTGACACACCTTTCCCTCAAGGGTTTCAAGTCTCGCTTTAAGACTGTTCTGTTAACCTATGTCCAAAGGGGAAGTTTTTAACATATCAGATTTAATATACTGTCTATTTTCTCTTAAAAAGCCTATTTATTTACTGTCTGACTTGTTTGAAGTGTTTTTCCCCGGACCATTGCAAATACAGTTTTGTGTCACCTATATTCAGAGCCAGATGACAAGAACTTACAGGCCAATGTCTATCTGAAGCACAATCTCTGTTGCCATAAAATTAACTTTGCGTTATTACCTCCTTTAATCTACCACTACAAAATATTATTTGTTCAAACAATGCTTGATGCCTTGGCGAGGCTTTTTTTATGGCAGATCCTATGGCGCTCGACGAGCGGTGTGTCTGCGAAGATGTTGATTGATATGGTTGTTGAATAGTTGTAGGTTGTAATTAGGGGGAAACAGATGTCCTGGAGTTCTTGTAAAGCGACGTTCTAGGTGTTTCCAGTTGTACGACGAACTGATGCGTTCTTGCCGTCTGTCGTGACTGTCTGACAGGCGTTGCCAGGGGCGGGATGAGACGAGCCAAATCCTGGGAACATCTGCCGTGAAAGTATCTGTAAAACAGAGACATCTCGGCCACATGTCCGCGGTGTTCCAGACTATCCAGATTCCGGGTCAACTCCTGGTCGCCGATGAGACGCACAGCTCTCTTCTGAATGGAATCCAGCAGCTTTAGGGAGTGCTTTCGTGCGGCACCCCAGATGTGTGAGAAATATTCTAAGCACGGTCTTATTTGCGCTATGTAGAGCAAGAGCAACTGCTGCGGTGTATACAGTTTTTTGTTGCGAAATAGCGCACCAAGAATCTGGGAGGCTGATTTTGCGATGTTAGCAACGTGGTCAAGCCAGGACATATTGCTGTTGCCAGTAGTCCGATTGACGAGGATGAAGGAATGGTCGATCCTGCCATAATGATGTCACGGCCCGCCGGCGCCGTATTGGCCCTCTTGGTAAACGTGGCTGCTTGGGTCTTTGCTGCATTGAACTGGACCAAATTACTGTCCCCCCAAGTTTGAACTTTCTCTAGGTCTTGATTAATTGCTGTAATCTGCTCCTGTCTGCGGTGATAAGTCTCAGTCGATGGTAAAGGTTTTTCTGATCTAAATTGGGAGACAAGGGTACTGCAAAACTGTAAACAGGATTATTCGTTTCGGTCAGCAAGTCATTAATATAGATGAGGAACAGAGTTGGTGAAAGTATTGCGCCCTGAGGCACGCCCGCGTTAATGGTGAATGTGTCTGAGATGTGTCCATCTACTGCAACGTGCAGAGATCGGTTCTTAAGGAAACTGGCAAGCCAGCTGCAGAGAGACGCCGGCAGTCCGAAGGATGGCAGTTTGTTGAGCAATCCGTCATGTCAAACTCTGTCGAATGCCTTTGAAATATCCAACGCAATCGCTTGAGACTCTCCGTAGTTCTCAACTGCCCTACTCCATATATGAGTGACATAGGCCAATATATCTCCTGTCGATCTCTCTTTGCGAAAGCCGTATTGATGATCGCTGATTATTCTGTTGTTCTCCGAGTAGTTGCTGGTTGACTACACGTCCCATGACTTTGGATATTATGGGAAGCAAGGCAATTGGGCGATAGTTTGAGGGCATGGTTTTCTTGCCTTTTTTTGGAACAGGTTGCATTCTAGCGACTTTCCAAGACGATGGGTAAATCGTCTAGACAGAGAAATCGATAAGACAGAGAAAAAAGTCTGAAAAAAAAATGGGGTGTTAGTTCGTTGGCGCAGTTCTTTAACACGATGACAGGTATTTCGTCCGGTCCTGATGCCTTTTGCGTATCTAGTTCTTTAAGAATTTTACGAATATCACGGTGATGAAACTTGACTTCTGCCATGGCAGTGTTGATGTTCGATATGGTGGGGAGAGCCTTGCCTTGGGGGACATCTAAGGAAGAGTGCGATGAAAACATGTTGGCGAGCATTATGCCAGGTTCGTCTGTCAAAGGTGGGAGAAACGTTTTTGTAAAGTTATTCCTTACTGCCTTTGCTACCGACCAGAAATTCCTGGAGCCACTGGGGCAATGCAAAAGTTTATTCCTGATCCTTTGATTGTGTTTGTCCTTAGTTTTGTCGATCACACGTTTGCATTCGTTTCTCGCTTCGACAAAATAATTGCGATTTTCAGCAGTCTGATTTTGCTACCAGTACTTGTAGGATTGCTGTTTCATACCTACAGCTCTATCGCATCTTCTGTCGAACCAGGGCTTTCCTCTTGACAGTAACTTGATGGAATTTGGGATGTATGCTTCCAATCCTGAGAAGATTACTTGCGTAATCTCTTCGCAGAAGACTGACGGGTCATCAGTGCCAAAGCAGACTTCGAGCCAAGGAAAATCTAGGTAGAACTCCCTTAGATCGTCCCAGTTTGCAGAATTGTAATGCTAGATTTTGCGAGGCAATGAGAGACCCTTCTGTAGAAGTGGCAATTCACAAACCGTTGTAATAAGTTTGTGGTTGGAAGTACCTAATGGCGGACCAACTGTAATTGTGTACTGGTCAGGATTGGTGGTTAGAAAAAATCCAGAAGGGCGGCGAATTCGCCCCTCTCTGAGATTCGCGTTGGTTCGTCTACAAGTTGAGCAAGCCCGTAGCTGATGGCAAATGCTTCAGCTTCTCTACCTTCCTTGTCGGTCTTGTGATGTTTGAGCCAGTTGGTGTTGTGGGCATTGAAATCTCCCAGAACGATTATTTCTGAATTGGGGTGATCGATCGTATTTAGTCAATAGTGGAAGCTAGTGTTGTAAAAAAGCTTTGGTAGGCTCTATCGCTCGGAGGGCAATAGAGACAGCATATAAACTTTAAGGGATTTTTCGCGTATTGTGTTTAGATTATGCTAATTTATGAAGAATTAACCTTTATACGTCATATACCTATCCCCACCAACATAAATGTATGATACACTGGAGTTACTTCGGTTTTGTTGGCGAAAACGCTAGTTTGTGTCTGATGCAAATGACATAACCCAAGCAAAACCCGCTCCAGACCGGATTATGCCTGGCTAACCTAACGACGACGTCATCAACATTTCCCCTACTTTAGGTTATGTCGCGAAAATGTTAGATTATGCTCAAAACCTAAACCGTTTATGCTGCGAAAGATCGCTTTTGGTTAATCCCTTGGCGGTGAACTTGAGCCACATGACGTCAAGATTGTTCGGTTCGAATGTTTCCTCGCGGTGACATCAAAGGTCGCTTCGGACAAAAAGGCATATCCGGAACTTATGTCTAAATCGAGTATGTAAGTCGTAATCAGGATAGGGGTAGTTTACTGTTGTTGTTGTTGTTGTAGAACATACTTGTGTTTCTGTAAGGGCTAGTATGTGTGGTCTATTTGCTTGTAGATGGTGGTGTACCAAATTTATGTTTGTATTTAGGCCTGTTATGTTGCAGAAATCTATTCTAAATTGGTTCGCTATTTTTGCTGCCTGTCTAGTTGACACAGCCTATAATGATGCAAGGCGTTCGACACAGCAAAGCCGCGTTCACGTGTAATCGAACCTCATAATGTAAAGCCACGTCCACGTCCAGGTTTGCCCCTGAACCAATAAATAAACATATTTCCTGAAAAGTTGCATATTCGAAATCAATCCATGAAATTCCCTACAAATAGTATTTTTTAAAGCTGAACACGGATAAGACGGGTTTACTCTACTTCGGTAAAACCAAACAGAATGAATCAATTTATGTAACAGCAAACGGGAAATCTATTTCTACATCTCACGGAGTGAAATTTTTGGGCGTTCAACTTGACCCTCAGCTGAACTTTAATCTTAATCAGCATTGTAACTCAATAACATCTAGACTAAATGGTAACTGTGCCCTAATACGTTGACTCTGAAGTGTTTTGTCAATTGAAACCTTTCGAATATACTATTTGTCTTGCATACAGTCGGTTATGAATTATGGCATCCTGTTTTGGGGTTCTTCAAGCAGTTCTGCTCATGTGTTTAGAGCTCAGAAGCGAATAATTCGTTCCATTTATAATTTGCATCCGAGAATTAGCTGTAGGCCTTATTTCACGATGATAAACGTTATTTCTTCCCTCTTTACACTTTCTTGCTTTGGTGATGTTTGCCAAAAAAAAAACCCAGAAATTTTTCAACGAAATTTCATAGTTCATATATTTACGTAAAAAACTTACAATAGTTTCATAACATTGTCAATAGATTAATATACATACATGTAAGGAAACAAGTTTACAGAACACAATATTAAAATACTTCACTTATACACAGATACAAAATATACACATTAAAAACTTAAAAAATCCAGCTCTGTGACCTGATAGCACATGAATTCCTAAATTGAATAAAAGCATTTTTCTATAAGAAATTGTTTTATTTTATGCTTAAAAGAATTTAGAGGAATATTTCTAATATTATGTGGCGACTTGTTAAAAAATGTAGGAGCATAATGGCGTGTTGCATTCCAGGAGGTTTTTAAGCGCAATAAATCGACTTGTATATTAAGGCATTGGCGTGCATTGTGGTCATGGGTATCTTGAGCCGAGGTACAGCCAGAGAGGTTCGTTTCATCCGGTCCTGATGCCTTTTTTCTTTAAGAATTTTACGAATTTCGAAGATACAGGAAAGCCTCAAGGATGTATTGTGCTGGAAGTGTCAAGATCTATAGACTTTTTAAGAAAGGTTTAGCATTATCGCGGTATTTAATTCCAGTTATTATCCTGATTGCTCTTCTCTGCAGGCCAAAGACACGAGAGGCATGCGCCGAATGTCCCCAGGCCAGTAACCCGTATACGCATACAGAATGGAAAAGTCTGTTAATATGCCATTTTTAATGTTTCCAAGTCAACGATTTTTGAAATATTACGAAGAATGTATGTTGCTGAGCATAGTTTTTTTGATATTGATCCCTGGACAACACCATGCCGCATAACCCTCTCCTCAGACCGTTCACCATTTATTTCAGTGATCTGTCTGCGATTCGAATGGTACCCACACAAGAGCCTTAGACTAAGGTCATCCAATCCATAGTATCTAAGTTTTTCGTAAAGGATATCATGCGATACGCAGTCGAAGGCCCTGGAGAGGTCGCTGAATGTCGAGGGGTAAACCGCTGCCGAAAATGGTGTACAAATTCATGAAAATACAACAAAAAATACCGAAAATAGCACGAAAATACCGAAAATGCAAGGAAAATACGAAAAATACAAGCAAAATATCGAAAATACAAGGAAAATACCGAAAATACATGGAAAATACTGGCAATACATGCAGTTTGGCAACAGCGTCCAAACCTCGGTCCAAACCGTTGCAACTGCATGAGGCAACACAGCAACGGCTTTTTTCGGGTTGAGTTTGAATTTTGAAGCTTACACAAGGTTATGTTTCCGTCTCGGTCTCAGTTTCCGTGGTGTTTGTGCAGTTAGCCAGTTAGTATATTGATTTCAGTATTGATCTTGTGTTTTTTGGCGATTTTAAATATTTATTATTAAAGGTAAGTGTTATTAATATTATTTATTATAATAATAATTAAGGTCAATGACCAATAATAATGTACAAAATAAAATAAAACTAAAAGACCTAGTAAGAACTCAGAGATAATGCTCGAGATATTGTTTACTGTATGAATCTGAAGACGAATCCGCTGAATTTGAATCATTACATTTAAAAGAATTTTCGACATCAATTAGTAATAGTTCCATTGATTCACCTTATGTAGAAGTTAAAGTAAAACGGCAATAATTCAAAAATCATCATTGTGTTGGCTTTTAGATGAATCCAATGGCAGGCTCAGTACAGACCGTCTTCAACGGTTCATTACAGGAAAACCCTCCGGTAAAACCGAGGGTAAAACAAAAGAAGGAGCCCAGAATTCGTGAACCCAAACCAGAATTAAAGCAGTTGAAGAGAGAAACTATGGACCAGTCATCTGAAAAAGATCGCGATTCCGATGATTCGAACGAAGGCGATAGAGACCTATAGCAAATGTCGGTCTCGAGTGCTTTATCAGAAACAGATGTTAATATCGAAACGGAAAAATATTATGCTGTTAGTTACGAGCAACAGTGATATATTGGTCACAGAAAGAGTGGACAGTGAAAAATACAAACAAAGGCTTATATTTTATGTAAGTGAAGAGTGGTGGCTGTGTGCATGTATGAATCATACCAAATGAAACACTTTGTATTCCATGCAAAATTTAATCCAAAAGGACTTCTTATAAAAGCATAACAGAGCGCTTTCGGCCTAAGCAATCATCAGTGTTACCTGAAAAGTAAGTAGAAGAACCACCCATTAGCAGAAGAAAATGGCTGCTGTGAGAACTTTAAGAATGAAATGAAAAAATCATTCATTCTTAAAGTTCTCACAGCAGCCATTTTCTTCTGCTAATG
>MU185077.1:68057-123216 GCA_016904865.1 Pissodes strobi
CCATTCATTTTCGGAAAATACGAGAAAATGCCATGTATTTTCGGAAAATACGAGACAATACGACGTATTTTCGGACAATACGAGAAAATACAAGAAAGTACCATGTATTTTTGGAAAATACCGAAAATACAGTGCAATAATAGCAGTATTGCCAAAAATACGGAAAATGGTGTACAGATTTTTAATCAGCGGTTTACCCCTCGCTGAAAGTTGAAGTCACAATCTGTCCCTCTTCAAAGCCCTCAACTATGAAGTCACAAAGGCTAACTATTGCTCCGGTGGTAGATTTGTCCTTCCTAAAACCAAATTGTTCCTCTATCAGCAGATCATTCCTTTCAAAGTATGTACACAGTTGATCCTTCAAAAGGGCCTCAAAAATTTTTGAAAATATAGGAATTAGTATAATAGGTCTGTAATTTGATGGAGATGTTTGGTCGCCACTTTTAAAGATGGGAACTGTTCTGCTGATCTTAAATTCTCTGGGATAAACGCCCTGCTGTATGCATCTATTGAAGATCATTGAAAGTGGACCACGAAGCCACACACCGAGCGCTTGTATCAGCACAACATTCAAGTCATAGAAATCTTTACTGTGCTTCTTTTTTATGTTGTTTAATGCTCTATGAACCTCTTGTTGAGTTACCTCATGGAAAGTAAATTTTAAGTTAGGTTTTTGTATGTTGCTATGTTGTAAATAGAAGGTAAAAGAATTATTTGCTGAATGCAATGATTTTACCAGGTTTTCTATGCAAGTTAAAGCCTATAATTATTCAGAGAATATATCAATGACTACTAGAGGCAGGAGTGATCGACCAGTTTAAATTCTTGATAACATGTTACATTTGCAGTTTGCTTTTTTATGTTACTTATTATTTTTTAATAATTTTACATAAATGTGATGTTAAAAAACCTTCATTTTAATATGTTTGTTACGGCACATTGTTGTAGTAATAACTATATGTTATGCAAGTTAAAGCCTGTGAAGTATTTTAAGATACTATGTGTGACGTTGCTTTGTGATCTCTATGTTCATTTTGCTGGCAAATAAAGGATTATTATTATTATTATTATTATTATTATAAATATTTGTACATACTTACTTGTAAATCGCCATTTATTGTATTGATAAATTATAAGGTAATTAAATTAGAATTTCTAACGATAGAAAATATACATAGTTATATCACTGGAGCACCAACATTTATCATAATATTGACTTACCTTCTTTTGAACAGGTGGTAGTATCTACCATTGTCAATTGGAAATTACCCTTTTCATCTTCAAGCTCGGCTATTTTTTCATTTAACTTGCTAATTTCATTTTGTAGTTGTACTACCAATTCATTGGCATCACTCATTTTTCTGAACTGCTCCAGTTTTTTATTCAATTCTTTGATTTTCCCATTTTGCACAGCTCTCATTTTAATCATACTTTTGTTGCTATCATCAAGTTGCTTCTTTAATTTGTCAATTTCTTGTTTTCCTAGTTGCACTAAAAAGAGAATTTTAAAGCAGATAAATTAAGGTATAAAATAATATGCTATTTTGTTATGTATGTAACTAGCCATTACCATAAAAAAATACAGTTTAAATTAACACGGAAAACAGAAATAGACTAAATAGCAATAAAAATTTAACAAAACAATAGATAAAACATAAAATATTAAATATTAGGTAGTGATTTAGTATATTTTGACAATATGGGAAATGTGACCGCATAATAGCTATGCGACTATATTTATTTTATGACTGTAAATGACAAGTTATTCCTAAATACAAAAGGGATGGCAGATTGCTAAGCAGCTATTTCAACATCCAATAAACATACTATATAAAATGTCCTACCATCTTTATCTGACTTAGTAGAACCTTCCATGCCAGTGTTTTTAAAAAGGTTTAAGTCAGTTAAGGCATCTTCCAATTGTTTTTCTAAATCATGTATCTTTGACAAGTATTCAGAATTCTCTTTAGATAATCTTTCATTCTCTACAGTGATCCTTTTATTATCTTCCTCTTTGATAAAATGGTCAGGAGAGTTAACATCATTGTGTTCAAAATCTCGTAGCTTTGATAAGCTTTCTTCATGCTGCCTTTCTAGCTCATATATCTTTGATAGATGCTCAGAATTCTCTTTATATAACCTCTCGTTCTCTTCAATCAATCTCTTATTTTCTTCAAATGCGGCAGGTTGTGTAGAATTTCCGACTGCATGTTCTTGATCCTTTAGCTTTGATAAAGCTACTTGAAGCTCCGATTCTAGTTGTGAAATCTTTGAAATATGATCAGCGTTTTCTTGAGAGACTTTCTCAAATTTTCTTAGTGAACTTTCAGTATTTGTATTATGAGATGTGTCTATTTTTTTAAGGAGAGTTTCGTTGTCCAGTTGCAGTTGCTGCATTTCCCTTCTCAGGTCTTCAACATCTACATTAACTGCTGGCAATAACCTAAAATAAAATTTTTCTAAGAACAGAAAGTAGCAAATAAATATAAACTTGTACAGTTCGTGGGTGTTTATTTAATAAAAAAAACAGCATAATGGTTCATGCTCATCAACCTAACTAAAAAGATAATATTACCTTTCAGATAACTTTTGTTCTATTTCTGACTTTTCTCTTTCCAGCTGACTATTAATATCTCGTAATTCACTAATTTCAAAATTCTTAATTTTCAAGTCATTTAGTAGAGACAATTGTCGAGCCTTCATTTCTGCTTCTAGTGTGACAAAATTTTCTTGCATCTCTCTCATTTGCTCTTTAGTTTCTTCTAATGAATCCAGAGTGTTTTTTCCCTTTTTGCTCAAGCTATCTGTCATTAAGGTTATTGCTTTCGTCCTAGCATCAATAACAGAGTCCTTTTCTTTTAAATTCTCTTGCAGATCTAACACAGAGCCCTCTAGTTTTTGGCTTTTGTTCAAAAGCTCGGTGATCTTTCTTTCCTTGGTTAGTAAAATGTTATACAATTCTTTCTGAGTAGTGTTTTCATTATAATCTTGGCTTCTCACTTCAACAAGAGGCGTTGATTTAACTACTATTTGAGAATCTTTTAATTGGGCTTGTAGTTGCGTGACCATTTCTTCTATTCCTCTCTGGCTCCTGCCTCTCTCTGCTAGTCTAGCTCTAAATAAAAAGCAGATATTTATATATTATCTATTGCGCATAAACATAAGTTATTAAAATTAGACTATACAAGAATTAGGTAATTAAAAATAAAAACTTTATCTAATACTACCTATACATCAAATAAAACTATGTAGAAGGTTACATAAATGAAGATATTTTTGCAATGAGATTTGGATCAATCTTCTTTATCAATGGTCAAAATCTAGAATTTTTCTATGTAGATTCAATGTAATAAAATAAATCCACATTTGAATAAAAATGTAATACGAAACGGTTAAAAGAGCTAATTCCGTCACTCACATAAGTACTGAAAAAATCCCATCAAATTTGCTTCGATCACAAATAATTCTTGGGAAGAGTATGTGTCTCAAATATATGCTACTAGTGACTTTTAGCGTTACTACATTCAAAATGTTATTGCATTGCACATCAAAGAATCAACAAAATCACATGAAATCACTCCTTTCTATGACTACATTTCTGCCAATTGAAAGTTAAAATAATGATTGCTTGAACTTACTTATTTTCCTCGAGCTGTTGTCTTAGTAAATTGACTCTCTCTTTTTTGTTTGCATCAATATTGGCACCGGTTGCGGTTGAACTACTACTGGAGCTAGAATCGCTTTTCTTCTGCATAGATCTTTTGGCTCTTGCTCTGGTCAGAGTGTTAACATATGCTTCAACCTGGTTTAGATAATGTATTGAGCAGATATATGAAAGGTGTCACTTAAGAGGTACTCCAGATTTGTTTTTAAATACTTACTTTATAACAAACAACATACAAAAATAATAAAATAATATTTATTGTATACATGACATTAAAATGTACATAGGTGGAAATTACTGCCAGCTTGACTGCCAGGCATATAAATAAAAATTTAAATTAACATATATAGAGAATAATGCAACTTACAAGTTAGAAAAATAATACAATACAATATTTAAAACATATCACAATGAACAAGCCTCTCTGATACAGAACAGTTTATTTTATACTTAAATGTAGATGGACTTAGTTCCTTAACGTTATCATGCAAAATATTAAATTTGCCCGACTGACCGACGAATCTTTCATACGGAGATAGGCTACTTATAGGAAAAACTCAGGGTGGGGCTGTCTTGTTCGCCTTTGACAATACTTGATCTGTAGTGAGGTAGACATTTTTGAGAAAGCCTTAGAGGCATTTTATGTTCGTGTGAACATGAACCAAACTAACCCTAACCATCCAGATTTATTGGTGACTGGCACATGGCTTTATTGCTGAAGGACGCAAAGAGATAAGTACTGTCAAATTTAAGCATAAGCTAATTTATTATGATTTATCAATTTAGGCACCAGGCAGTCCATATGAAGCAGCCTATACCCACATATCACATCTGAGCCACCTTTAAACCAAAAACATTCTTTTACATGCTGATTAGCATGGTCATTATGTGACAGATCTAATGTATAGTTTGTTCAATACAGGTTCAGTGTAAATATGTTCTATATTGTTGTGGAGGATTCATTCTTACCCTGGAATTGATTGCCTTTGGCTCCACAAATGATTAAATTTGGTTTGAACTGTTATAGAGCCACTTCGGCCCAGGCTCAAGGAAGTAAACTGCATAAGTGCAAGTTTAGTGACCCTAATGAAATGTGTACCTATATTTCTTCGATTCGATATCAAGTCGGATATCGTTTTCAAGAAAAGCAAAAAACTAAAAATGAGGCAGGTTCAATGTTACGTCATCATGACACCAAGGGTATTCTTATGGAATTTGCTGGTGCCATCATCATAACATAACATTGTACCAGTATTGAACAAACTTTAGGTAGGTACTTTCATGCAAAATAAATAAGGGTTCTTTAAAACATTTAAACAAAAAGTGTATCTACCCTGTTAACGAGTATTTTGGCAAAATTATAAAATAACTGGGGCTAATCTGCTAAATCAAATGGTGTTTTGATATATGAACTCTATTCTACCTAATTTTTTTCAAAACCACCAAACCGAGCTTGGAAAAATAATAACTGCCTAAAGTAGAAAAGAAACTCAAAATACAATATAATACATAGGCTCTAAATACCACTACATAATCTAAAAAAACCAAACAGGACTCAAGAGTAAATGAAAATAAGATCATGTGTCGGGTCATGTTTAGATCGAGGTTTAGATATCATGCTTGACTGGTGAATCAAAAGTCAAAAGATTCACTAAACAGTGAACTTCAACAAGACCCCCAGATTTTAAGGAAAAAATGAGCGGGTCTTGTGACATATAGGTGTCTACGATTTCACGATATTTTTTTTCACTAGAAAGAGGGTGTCCTATAGAGTAGTTTAAGCCAAAAAAAATCGGAGGATCCCCCACATTTGAGCCGAAAAAAAGCCCCTAAAGTTTGAGTTTTGAAGTTAATAGACGTAGAATGATGAACTTCCTATACTACTTTCCCAGGTGTGACATGAAAATAAGGCAATTTTAGCAACTGGTTGCCATAATATACTTGATTTGTGAATATTTCGTTTAGTAATGGCCCTCCGCTCGCTCATCAAGCTGGAACTAACTAGGGGCTAACCGAACTAACCCAAGGCATACCCAATTTAGCCTGAAAAGTCGAACTTTGGGGGAATTTTTTCAGCTCAAATGTGGGCGATCCTCCGATTTTTTTTTGGCTTAAACTACTCTATAGAACACCCCCTTTCTAGTAATAAAAATAAAAAATCGCGAAATTGGAGACACCTATATGTAACAAGACCCAAAATGTGTATTTGAAAGATATTTGGCCAGATGATCGAAGCACTCATTGAAGTTACATTTCCAAAAATCTGCCTACATACAGTTGTTCACCATAAGCATCTAATATTTTAAACTTGAGAGATGCGTTTCCTCACACATGTAACAAGTAAGTGTCATGCAAACCTCACTAACTGGATAGGTTACTAGGTACCAACATTCCAAATGTAAGATCAGTTTAAACATTATAATAATTTGGACTTACAATGACCCTGTTTACAATACAACAAAAGTGCAAGTAGTCCCATCCACTGTCAAACTTTAAGCTTACCTTATCTTGTGAGACGCTACTCTGTTCTTTCCTTAACATTTCCTTTAACTGAGCAATAAGGACAAGTTGTTGCTCATTTTGGTCTTTCAGCTCTGAAAGTTCTTGAGGTGATGGGGTATTCAAGCTGGTTCCACCAGGATCAGGATCTTGGTCACCCAACATCCTGCCAGTATCTAAAACTAGTTACATACTTATAATCCACAAATTATTAACTATTTGTATTACCTACAATGTTGGCTAAATAATTAAATTATGTTTTATAGGTTTTTCATGACATCTCGACAAACAAACTTCCACGTACACACACTGACAGTTTGACACTACGACAGCTGACTTTTGTCAATGTCAATTGACTGGCATAAGCGCAGAGATATTTGAAGAAGGGAGGAGCAACATGCCTATACCCTTAGACCAGGGATTCCCACCGATCTCAGATCGGTGGGGATACCCTGGTCTAAGCCTTTTTCCCTGTATAAACAATGGCCTTTACCATTGTCTTTTCCCTGTATAAACAATGCCTTTACCATTGTTTATTTCTTATAAAGACAATGGTAGGTACTAAGGAGGGCTAGAAGGAACAAACAACAAGACGTTGCCCGTGCCGCATCAGAGGGCTTCAGAGTTGCGCGCGCATCACATTGTTGACAAAATGTCTAATATTACACTTCAAGTATGGCCCCACGCTCGCTACGGGAGCGCAACTAACAGAAACTAGCCCAAGGCATGCCCAAAATGAAGAAAAAACTTTTTACACATAATATTAAAATTAAAAAAAAAAAAACATGTCTTACCACTAGAATGAACCCGGGCCGCCGTATTGCAGACTAAGCATCCCGCCACTGAGCTGCGGACCAGTTGACAGCAATTCGCTAGAGACTATAGATATGGTGCTTGTCAACAATGCAATGCGCGCGCAACTCAGAGGCCCTCTGATGCGGTACGGGCAACGTCTTCTCAAACTGCATATACTTTTCGCACATTAAGTTGGCAAATCACTAAAATTCAACATTTAACCAACAGAAACACTGTTAAATCAATGGCTTCGCATTTTAAATCCATTTCTTATCCTTTAAATGTGCTAAATTGCTTTCTTGCGCCTCCCTTTCAGACAATACACCAGTCTGGCTAGGACGTCCGATTCTTTCTCGGCAATCTCAAGCTCAAACGATCCCGTAACGATTGTCACGCATCACCCAAAATGGCGACGAAGAGCCGATGCCCGACACGTGTTGATTCAATATCGAAGCGGAAGTCCCATAATACCCATCTTCAACAGAGGCGCTTATCTATCCAGCTGGCCTCACATTCTTATTTCATCGCGTTTGTTCGTTAAGTGCATATTTATCATAAGCATATTTCAATGTCCTTAGAGTATAGGTAATTTCTTTTGCCAGTATGCCTCGGTGATTTCACCAGTTAACAATTTATCCTTTTTTGCTTAAAGAAAATGACAAAGACGGTATTACAAAATTTCCTTTTTTTTATAACAATCGCACACACACTGAAGGGAGATCCTATATGGCATTTGACGAGCGAAGATGTTGATTGGCAAGGTTCTTAAATAGTTAATGTAGGTTGTGTTTAGGGGGAAATGGGAGATGTTCTGGGAGTGTTCCACAATGATGCAGTGCTCCAGACAAAGGAGCCCTTGTACAGCGACGCTCTAGGCATTTCCAGTTGTACGGAGAACGGGTGCGCTCTAGCAGTCTGTCGTGACTGACAGGCGTTGCGGGGGGCGGGATGATGCTGGCCAAATCCTGGGAACGTCTGCCGTGAAAATATCTATAAAACAGGGGAAACTCGGCCACATGCTTGCGGTGTTCCAGACCGTACAGATCCCGGGTGAACTCCGGGTCACCCACGAGACGCACAGCTCTCTTCTGAAAGAAGTCCAGCAGTTTTAGGGTATTCTTAGGTGCGGCTCCCCAGATGTGTGGGCAGTACTGTAAGGATAGTCTTATTTGAGCTTTGTAGAGCAAGAGTAGCTGCTGCGGTGTATGTAGTTTTTTGTTGTGAAATAGCGCACCAAGCTTGTGCTGGGCTGATTTTCCGATGTTAGCAACGTGGTCATGCCGGACATATTGCTGTTGACCGAGACACCCAGTAATCCAATTGACGAGGGCGAAGGAATGGTCGATCGTGCCATAATGATGTCAGGGCACTCCGTATTGGCATTCTTGGTAAACGTGGCTACTTTAAATTGGACCAAATGCCTGTGGCCCCAAGTTCGAGCTGTCTCTATATCTTGATTAATTGTTTTAATCTGCTCCTGTCTGCGATGATAAGTCTCAGTCGCTGGTAAAGGTTTTTCTGATTGATTCAAATTGGGAGACAAGGGTACTATCATCTGCAAAAACGCTATGATGAAGTTGACAGTATCGACATTGACCAATTCACTTAATTTTTCGGGCTCGTCTTTTTTAATATGTTGCAATAACACATTTTCGCGTGCATGGATCAATTTAGATCATACATTATCTACTTATAAAATACTAAATTCAAAAAGCACTGGAAGAAACTACATCGAGATAGAGACACTTTCTTCCATAAAAATCCAATCGGTTTCCTTAACCTAAAAAAGTTAAAAATCTTTAACATACAAGCGGCATGAGCGTATAAGCAGAGTAACAAACCTCTGTTTCAAATGTGTGGCCTGAAAGGCAAAATGGGCTTAATCATCGTGGCATCAGAGTTTCAACCTCGATTAAATGGAACGCACCGTTTTAACAACCCTAATCACCTGGAGTGGCTCTAGTGCGTACATGGAAAGCGCTTCATATATCTAAACTCTAAACGTTATAAAACCTAAGAATAAGAACGGCATAAGGTTCTGTAACAAAATAAATTGCGTGCCACATATTCATGTTTTGTTCTGTCCTATCTGCTAATTGTAATTTTAGTAGTTAGAGGTTAACATGTGTTTTTCTGTATCCAGTCGTGACGTCAGAGGTTTGACGAGTTTGACTAGACCACCGTACATTAACAATAGACTAGAAGGTTCACTCTAAGCCCCGCTCCCAGCATTTCTGTACTTGCCACGTCGCGGAATTTGGTGAAATGCTGGTTAACCGCTCAGGCCTCATGCCACGTTTCACCCCGTTTCGTCGAAACTCCGGCGTCTCGCCTTTTGTAAGCGCTAGATCAAAAGTGCCGACAGAGAGTGGACCTTCTAGTCTCTTGTTCTTGTTAGTATTCGGTGACTAGACTAGTTTACGACATGTTTAAGACTTCTATCTTTTTCTGACTTATGCCTTTCTTTATGAGTTCCCTCTACCCATATGCCATTTTTCTCAGGAAAGTTCTAATTGTATCTTGTGTATTTTTAATTTACATGGGGATGCTATGCTGCTAATTGATGTTCTGATCACCTCCTTTTTTGTTAAGGGTTCCCTTATTCTGGGTCTCAGGTTTCAGTGCCTTACCTAGGTACAAGTTTTCAGTTTCCAGTCTAATATGAATGTACTAGATCTAGCAATTTTTTAAGAAGTCTAGTAGTAATACGTGTTGCGGGGTTTCTAAATGATGGCTCCTCGACAAGACTACTATCTCCCAGTCCATTAGATATTACCATTATTACACTAGAAGGAAGTACTTTTAGACTGCGACTATAGTGATCATTTCCCTACTTTCATTAAAATAAATTTTAGTACTTCCATTAATGCTAATCATTTTAGAGTGTCCTGTCCACCTAGGAGAATATAATATGATAAAGCAGACTGGCATTCATACCAGCAATATATTTCCCAAAAAATGCATCCTGCTCATGCTCGAATGTTTTTTTTTTATTTTGGGCACGCCATGGGTTAGTTTTGTCTGGTTGCGCTCCCGGAGCGAGCGAAACGAGCGGAGGTCCATGCGTACAACCATTTTTACCATTTGTTCTGTCACCATTGTGCAACCACCAACGTAAACGATTTAACATTTGAGCTGTCCTTAGCCGCTCCTAATATTTGAGTAGACGTGTCCCGCACCCCATCAGAGGGCTTCAGAGTTGCAAGCGCATTATATTGTTTAAAAATACCCTAACTTTAGTGTCTAGCGAATTTGCTATCAACCGGTTCGTAGCTCAATGCTTGGATACTGTGTCTGCGATACGGCGGCCCGGGCTCGATTCCAGTGGCATTAATATGATGTAAAAAATTCTTTCTTCATTTTAGGCATGGCTTGGGTTAGTTTTAGGTTGTTTATGTTGGTTGCGCTCCGTATCCCGCGAAGCGAGCGGTATGCCATGCGTGACGTGTAATATTGCACATTTTTGTCAACAATGTGCAACAAAATGCCTCAGTCCATCTCGTTCTACGGGAAGGTCTCGTTTTATTCCACTGATTTCCCATTTTCCGGTAAAACCATCTAGACCTCTCGACCACGAGAGCTCTTACGACAAGCTGATTGAATCAGTTTGACGTAAGACCTCTCGTGGTCGAGAGGTCTAGATGGTTGGTTCTCACCACGGTCACTTTTCTTAAGCGACCGTGAGTTCTCACCCCGGCGGCCCGGGTTCAAACCCGTTGTTTTTTTTTATTGTTTTTTAAAGGATACGTTTCTAAACACTTTTTTTTCTTGATTTTGGGTATGTCTTGGGTTAGCACTTGGTTATTTTCCTTTTCTTGAGCCCCCGTAGCGAGCGAAGCGAGCGGAGGGCCATGCGAAAAGTGAAATAGTTGGCAACAGCGCTGGTTCTTGCGCTAGAAATTAGTAACTCATGAAACTCTCCGTCTTGTAAACATCCATTGTGTCGTGCCTGTAGCCACTTCCATTTCTGGTGACAAGTACAATAATTAATTCTATTTCTTTCCTACGCTAACTTCGCTTTCTCTCTATCTTTTTCTAAATTTACCGAACCAAAACGTGGTTAATATTTTTGCAGGATAAATCTCCGAAAATATGGTTAAAATTTAAAAAATCTTTAATTACTTTTTACATATCCATTAGAATGGGTTTATACTCGTTCTGCGTGATTAATGAATTGGAGTTTATACATAAAATCAGTTGACATTACTACATAAGTAAGATCTTTTAATAAATTTAGAGAGTACTGAGTCCCTTAATAACAGTATTATTACTTAATGTTCTTATCTTTAAAAATTGTCAAGTATTTCATAATGAGGATTCCTCTCTTGAAGTTCTAGATTACGATAGTGCCGGAGCAAATCAAATAGGGCAAATGATGGTAGATCAAGAACCTTTAAAATTAGAACCAATTCAGATTGGCAATGGTGGCAATCAAAATCATCTTAAAGATGGTTTAATTGACTTTACCGCAGGATGTTTAGGTAAATGTAAATATACATATCACAGCAGTTCATAAATGCGCATTTTATCTTCGCTCACCGAAAAAAAAGTTTTGTGGAGCATTTAAAATATTCTATATTGACTAATCTAATAAGTACCCCCAAACAATTAACATATTGTATATATATCTTTAAAATATCTTGCCTGCTTCACTTGATTTATGATGTCCTGCCGAGCATATCTGAATGACATATTTCATAATATACTTAATAGTTGCATTACAATTACTATTTTAGGTGGTATAGCTTTAATATATGTTGGTCAACCGCTGGATACAGTAAAAGTAAAGATGCAGACCTTTCCGATACTGTACACAAACATGGTTGACTGCTTCAAAAAAACATACTTGCAAGATGGTATTGTAAGAGGACTGTATGCTGGAACTGCTCCAGCTTTAGTCACCAGTGTAGTGGAGAATTCGGTTTTGTTTTTATGCTATGGATTTTGTCAAAAATTTATAATCACTGCAACAGGTGTGTTTAATTAACGGCTTAGACATTTTTTTCATAACTCACAATATTTTTTATTGTATTTTCCTTCGTTGCTTTGTTCTATATCACCAGTGTCTATATTTTGTGTATACTTATATAGGTATGCCAATATGCAAGGTACTGCTTTGGCTTTCCAAGTAAAATTTATTAAAAATATATTGCCTTAATAATGCTATAAAGTGATGTCGATGATGAAGAACTTTTAAAACATTCTGACATCTGCATAATTGTTGCACTTTGGTAAACTAAAAAAAAGGTTGTTTTTTTTAGGAGGTGAAAGTGCAGAAGATTTGACTGTTTTTACCAATGCCTGTGCCGGATTTTTAGCTTCATTTTTCTCATCTATAGCTATCACTCCTACAGAATTGATAAAGTGTAAATTGCAAGCCATGCATGAAGTTCACAAACAGTCTATTGCCAGTGGTGCAGCTCCAACAAAATATGTTGGGCCTACACTTCTAACACAACAGATATGTAGAACTGAAGGTGTTAAAGGGTTATTTCGTGGATTAGTGCCCACTTTAGCTAGGGAGATGCCTGGATACTTTTTCTTTTTTGGAGGCTATGAAGGTTTGTAGTCGATTTTTATTGATATTTGCTGTTAATTTTGTTCCATTCACAAACTTTAGTGTCGTAATCAAGTTCAGAAAATATCATCATTGAACAGAGAGGCTTTATTAAGTTTCTGTTTGAAAATGAGGCCGGACCGATCGAATTTTTAGGTTGATTTTAAAGTAGAATATTTTGAAAGCGTGAAGAGATAATCGGTTGCCTTTTTCGACATTTTAAAGTAAATTTATAAAAAACCGTTCAAGTCCGATTTTTTTAAATTTCAAGCATCCTGCTGTCTATAGGGTGTGAACGTGAGTCCTACCTATTTTTTGCCAAACTACGACCGAGTTTTCACAAAAAATTATTTAGATTTTTCTGTTGCGCGTTTTTTTGATCACTCGTTAATAGGCAAAAACTAATTTCTCACAATTTTGATAACTGATTTATTTCATGAGATACCAAGTATTTTCTTAAAACTGGTAGTTTTTGTGGCTTTTCTCAGTATTAATCATTATAAAGGCCAGATTGATTAAAATACCCTCTGATTTACTTCCTTACAACATTTATTAATATTTCTTTTCAGTTTGTGATTTTATGCCATAGGCGCCATTTTGTTTTATCTGCATACTGGGTAGCCAAAGTAAATAAATTCAGCCATTATTCAAAATAAGTTTTTTGAAAGTTTAAAAATTTATAAAAATCAGGTTAGTTATTTACTTATATTTACATGTAGGGCCTTGTCTGTGTCCACTCACATGTACGAAATAAGAATAGGTATTTACATTAAATAATTTATAAATAATTTTACATGCATAGTTTTTTTATATGTATTAAGTAATACCTACTTAATTAACTACTCAACCATTAAATTGGACGAAGCCACTGCCAGAAGTGTATAGTTCGCATTGGTCGAATCTCATTTGCGATATGGTATATGTTTTTGGGCAGCCTGTTGTGGCCATCTTTTCAAC
Source organism: Pissodes strobi (assembly GCA_016904865.1). Taxonomy (NCBI): domain Eukaryota; kingdom Metazoa; phylum Arthropoda; class Insecta; order Coleoptera; family Curculionidae; genus Pissodes; species Pissodes strobi. Next base: position 81,530 of record MU185077.1, read on the forward strand.
TTACTTTTTGTATTACAGAAGAGGGAATTGCGTTATTTGTGTCATACTAGGCCCCTTGAGTCATGCAGGCCTGTAGCGGAAGTTAGCGAAATATTAATTAATTAATTATGTATGGCGTTGGGCGCCAATTTGTAATGAAATACTAGTTATTCATAACCATAAAAAAAATTTCTTAGTAAATGATGTTCGTTTTGAGACTCGTTTTTATTTTTTTAGGGGGTAATTTGCCCTTACAATTCGCAATGTCTCACATACCTCTATCCTGCGATAAATTAAAGAAGTAAATTAAAAACAAGTTATATATTAACTATACAATTAAATAACAAATATGATTGATGGAATCGTTTGAAATGGAGTTTATCTATATAATTAAGTTACAAATATAATTGATGAAATTATTTGAAATGAAGTTTATCTGATGAATAAATTGACTTAGTAATGAAAATTAAAATTAACGTGAAAGATTAAAAAAATTAATTGTGAAAGATTAAAAAATACAGTTGGTCTTTACAATATGTTTATCTTCTGACTGACTGATACTTAGCTTCGTCCAATTATTCTGTAACCATGCGATCGTATTGGGACCTCCACTGGAACCGTTTCTGCCTGTTCCCAAGTTAGTATCTGTTGGGTTTATCGAGGACTTATTGGTTCACAAAGTATTGGCTCCCTAGGACTGGCGTGGTACAGCAACGTGTTTCCTTTGATCAGGCGTGCAGATTTATAACATGAAAGGAGAAATAAACTAGTCTTAGACCAATTATATATTGCTAATTAAATAATATTCAAGGAAATATCATGTGAACATCAGTGACAATCTTACACATATGATTAAGCAATCTACAAATTGAAAATTCACTGGTAAAAGCAGATATAATCAGAAACTTAAATTACAATGTTAAGTTGAGCAGACAACAAGCAAAAATTATAAATAACTACTGTTACTCAAGATATTCTTTTGGTTAAATATAAAATTCATAAGAAAATGATGATTGAAATACAAAATTCAAAAGAAAATAATGGAATGAATTCAGTGACTCGGTAAATTTAAATAAAAGGAAACTTTAAATTTGATAATAAACAGAGAAATAGAGGTACAACCTCTAACAATGAGTCTTATGACTCAAAATAAGTAAGTACTATGACTTTACTTAGGCCCTTGGCACATAAACGAAAACTGAGCGCAATTGCGTCTCAATTCAATTAAAGATAAAGATAATATAATCACTATCTCGCATCGAGATAGAAATTAAGATAAAAGATAGAAATAAATGCAATGATAGTGTCGGTACATCGGGATTGAGACTAGACAGGGCAAGTGCCAATAATTATATGCTTGATGTAACAAATGAATTGAAAATTTAATTAAATGAGCCTGAAAAGAAAAACATATTAAAACCAGCAATACTATGAGGGAAAATTCGGAGAAGTTCTACTGAAAATTCAATTTACTACCTTTGCAGGAATATATAGAATTTACTCTGAGAATTAACCCAAATAATACTGTTCAATTTGAATGAAAATACGTAAAAAATGTGCGTGACCAGTGAACGATAAAATAATTACATTCTCCCGAAATTTGGACTAAGCCCCTTTCAAATTACATTAATTTGATTAATAAGAGACGCAAATATTCACCAATAAATCGGTATTATTACCCAAAAAGGAAAAAATATTGAAGATGTAAGCTAATTAAAAGTGGAATTTAACAATGCTAAATTCTTGCTTTAGTCAAATAAGACTAAACGAATCATAAACAAATTTAATATTGCTTATGTATTTAAAAATGAAAGAATTAGTTAAATACATTGCAAGATGAATTAAATATTTCAAGATTAAAAACCAGCACTTACCCGTCAACGTCTCAACACAAGATAAAAGATCTTGTATTCAAAATTCAAGACGTTGGACAAAATTATGTTTGCCGATGTTTTATTGGCTAATTTATAACATTTGATTAACACTATAAACCACGTAGCGTCAAGCAATAGAAATACCCAATATTAAATATAGTAATCTATAGTAAAATAAATTCACAAATTGCAGGTACAAAATAGCGTACTACCGCTCCTAAAATCGTTATTCGCACGAAATAAACCCATTCATGATTAGATGTCCCTGGCGACTTAAATATTAAATATCGAAAATCATTCGCAATTGAATTGAAATTTTAGGGTAGCGGAATAAGCATATATTCCGTTACAGGCCATTGTTTGTGTCGCGAAGGATACTGACTTTACCTTGTATTTTCGTCTTGGAGATGGTGTGTATGGTCCGGGAAAAGTATGAGGGCGAAATTAATTCTATATCGGTTTACTCTACACGTAATACTCACGCGGCTTATTTGCCGATACCTTCCAATACATTGTTTAAGAACTTATTTGTCTACAGGGTTAAGAAGTGTTTTAATCACGTTCCTCTGAATTTGAGAAAGCTTACTTTTGGAAAGAGGTTTCGAAGGGAGGTTAAAAGATTGCTAGTTGTGAAGGCTTATTATTCAATCGCCGAATTCTTAAGTACATATTCTTTCGACATAAACAAATGTGTATATGGATAACCTATACTTACACATACTGTGCTTATACAAAATTAAATTCAAAGCAAGCTTTATTATCTAAATTAAATAATTTTACCTATTGACAGCAAAAAAAAAATAATAAAATGTGAGGAACAATAAAGTCGTAAAATTAGCAAAAACATTATAGTCAAGTCAACTGTACAAAGGCACTAAAATCAGTAGACAAAACATCCAACCTAAGATTACACGTTATATAAAATTACAAACAGACAATTAAAACCAGCACATGATTAAAAACCTATGGAACAAATAAAATTGAAATATCACAGCTCCAAGTTATCAGTCCAAAATTCAGACATGTTGTAATATGCCCTACCCAACAACAACCTTTTCACCTCTCTTTTAAATTTGATTTTACTTTCAATTTTCCTTAGTTTTAGAGGAAGGTAATTAAATATTTTTTTTACTTGCATAAAATAGTGAATTTATTGTTAGTGCTGAATGAGGTATAGGTAATGGTTCAAAATGGGATGTCTCCAGAATGAACAGACAGCACATAGTTAAAATCCTTCGAAGTTTAAAAAATGGTCTGCAAGATTGAAATGCAATGATTCCACACAAATATCTAAGTGCTCTCTTTTGCAAGACGAACAGTGAGTGAAAAAGATAATTACTGCATGAACCCCAAAAACAGATTCCATAACAGAGGTGAGCCTCGACCAAAGCAAAATAAACCCTCCTGGCTATTCCTTCACCCAACTCATAAGCCACGATTCTCACCGCGTAACAGCCACGTGCGACTCGCTTAGAGGTTTCCAATATATGAGAGGAAAATTGAGGTCTCCATCAATATACACCCCCAAGAACTTATGCACCCCCTGGACTTCAAGAGGCTCTGAACTCAGGGTGCAATCTGGGCGGGTACATTTAAAAGACACGATGTTGATCTTTCCCACATTCAGCTTTAAACCGTTGTTCCTTCACCAGTCTTCAAGAATTTCCATATCAGAGCATATTGCTCTATGAAGATCATCTGCTGACTTATTGTGCCACAAAATTGTGGTGTCATCGGCGAACATGGTAAATTTTTCCGATATGCCGATATTAGGAAGGTCATTGACATAAATCAGGAATAATAGAGGCCCCAATACAGAGCCCTGTGGCACACCAGAAGATGTTGGATGTACCCTGGATGTATTACCCTGGAACACTACCGATTGTTCCCTCCCTGATAAGTAGGATGGAAACCATTGCAATGAAACACTTCGGAACCCATAATAACTCAAGCTTTCGCAACAGTATTCCATGATCGACACAATCGAAAGCCTTCATAAGATCACTGAAAACTGCTGCAGCCACATCTCCACCATACAACCGTAAGTAAAGGTCCCGAAGGAAAGATAATACTGCGTCATTTGTGCCTCTTGCATCCTGAAAGCCAAACTGATTTGGGGACAGAATGTTGTGCCTTTCAAGGAATTTGAGCATTCGACACCTTACCAGTCTCTCAACTATCTTTGAGACTGTGGAGAGCAGACAAATCGGCCGAAAATACCTTCAATAAATAGTTTATATTATCTTGTTGTTTTTCATTTTCCTCAAAAAAAATCATGATGAAGAAATACACCCTATAAAACATTCTTCGCCTTCATAGCGGATAATTCAATGATCCTTGTACAAAATAATGTAAAAGAGTGAAACAGGTTCCATACATATCAACAGTGAGAGAGTTACATAGCGGGTCGAGAAACTCGACGGTCCGTGCTTGCTCTCCCGTAAAACCTTGACATCACTAATTTGTTTATTGCTATATCTATGTTAATTTAAAAGCATAAAATATGGGGATTGCACTGTTACCTTGTCAATACATAAGTGAAACTTTTATAGGCCTTCCTTATTCGTTAAATGAAAGGTGTATTTAAAAAAGACGACTTTTTAACCAAATTTTTGCACAGTTGAAACCGAAATATTTAGGTTTAAATTTTTTTTCGGCCGTAAAGGCTAATACAAATTATTTTTTTAAAATGATTATAAAAAAATACTTCATATAAAGACCTTATTGTGCACTGGACCAAAAAATAAGTATTTTTTTCTCTATACGGTGGTACCAATATTTCGATTTTTGATGATAGTGACCTTTTTCGCAGTCTAATTTTGTATTACCTCTGGAATAAGGGTTATCTCATCATGTACTTTCATCCCTAAAAATTCAGCTTGTGCCACTATACTATAAACGCAAGAATTGCAAATTATGACTAAATTAAGCTAGAAAGTGTGGATCTGAATAGCGCACGGATGGGCGTTGACTTCTCGTGATTTTACGAACTTGCCCGATCTAAACTGCTCGTCAAAAAAAACGTCGCACCTAGTTTTTTGGACAATATTTGAAAGCTCGTTATTGGAAACCTACTGAACCGATTTTAAAAAACTTTGGAAATTCTGAATAGTTGATTCTTTGGTTCTTATGTCTAATTTTTGGAATAAGATAATTAGCACCTAACATATACTACAGGGTGTTAAAGAAAGAGATGTTTTTTTTTTTACAAAACTTCAAGTTATCCCCATTTATGGGGTAGTTGAGATTGATAGTCGTAATACCTCCCTTTACTTACAGTTAGGTAATACCTCGGGACGTTTTTGAGATTTTGTGGATATCTTGGCTAACTACGATTATATGGCAATTTTTCGAAAATCGTCGATATTTTCCAGTTTAGTCCCAATAATGAGCAAACTACGGAAGGTATCGACGAATTGTGAACACGGCGTCTTACAGTAGGTCATATGCTACCAGTTTATGTACGTTACGTGATCCAGTAAACCAGAAAGTTCAAATTATGGGATATGTTTTACACAAAATAATTTTTTTTTGGAAATTCAAAATAGAAATTCAAACCAAAGAAAATTATACTTGTAAACTTAAAATGCGACCTTAATACCATGGATTATTAAGAATGGGGTATTTTCTCGAAACGGTTTTTGATTTTTGGTGATAAATCAGTCAGTTGTCAAAATATGGTAAAATAAGGATATTACTTCGTGTAACGTTACCATAAATATGCAAACGAGTTTTTGTCTCTTACAACCGTTCAAATTACACTCGAAATTACTTTCGAATATACAGGGTGATTGAAAAAGTAAAATGGTAATAAAAGAATTATTTTTTTAACAGAGGATCCTATTTAAGTACCCACCTATCATTTCAATTCTTAGGTATTCTAGGGACCATTTAGTAATATTCGTGCAATATTTGGTGTAAAACATATCCCTTAATCTGAACTTTCTGGTTTTATGGATCACGCAACGTACATAAACTGGTAGCATATGACCTACCGTAAGACGTCGTGTTCACAATTCATGGATACCTCCGTAGTTTGTTCAGTATTGGGACTAAACTGGAAAATAACGACAATTTTCGAAAAATTGCCATATAATCGTAGTTAGCCAAGATATCCACAAAATCTCAAATACGTCCCGAGGTATTACCCAACTGTAAGTAAAGAGAGGTATTACGACTATCAATCTCAACTACCCCATGAATGGGGATAACTTGAAATTTTGTAAAAAAAACATCTCTTTCTTTAACACCCTGTAGTATATGTTAGGTGCAAAATATCTTATTACAAAAATTAGACGTAGGAGCCAAAGAATCAACTATTCAGAATTTCCAAAGTTTTTTAAAATCGGTTGAGTAGGTTTCCAATAACGAGCTTTCAAATATTGTCCAAAAAACTAGGTGCGTCGTTTTTTTTGACGAGCAGTTTATTTGCCTGACGAAAATGCCATTTAACCAGAGCGCCACTTTGCAACCTTGGTTTGCATTAAAGTTACGTGTGCACTCACGAAAAAAATGTGCCTGAAACATTGGAAAGACTTGCCGTGATGCCGTGACAATACAAGAGATGTGGGAAAACATTTCCCAAGATCTAAATCGGTTTCTAAATAACAGTTGAACTTATTTACACACAGTATGCAGATAAACACAAAATGGTGCCTATGACATAAAATTATAAACTGAAGAGAAACACTTATAAATGTTGTTAAAAAGTAAATTAGGGGGTATTTTAATAAATCTGACTTTTATAACGATTAATACCCTGAAAAAAATCTCAGAAATTACCAGTTTTAGGAAATCACCCGATATTTCATGAAATAAGTGGGATATCAAAATAGTGAGAAATTAATTTTTTATCTATTAAGAAGTAATAGAAAAACGGAACAGAAAAATCTACAATTTTTGTTGGGAAAACTCGGTAGTAACAAAATTTCGGAAAAAACATGCCCCTCGTTCACACCCTCTACATAGCAGCATGTTTGAAAATTAAAAAAATCGGTCTAGAGGGGCTTTTTACAAATCAATTTCCTTTAAAATGTTGAAAACCGCAAAATAATCAACCTAAAAATTCGATCAGTCCGCTTCATTTATCCAACACTTTATATAATACTTACAAATTTATTCTAAGTTTTAATTTTTTTTTCATCTAAATTGTGAGGAAGTGGGCAAAAATACTAGATTTTCAGATAAGAACCCATTTATCTCACTGTAGAAAGCTCTATGTTAGGGTGTGTGAATTTTCGTATTTATTTAGTGTGCGTGTCATAATTGTGATTTAAATGCTGAATGGATAAGCAAGCTACCATATATTTGCAGGCACAAGGGAACTCTTAAGAAAACCGGATCAGAAGAAAGAAGATCTTGGACTTTGGAAAACGATGGTGGCTGGCGGCGTGGGAGGCGGAGTATTTTGGGCGTCAACCTTTCCATTCGACGTTGCTAAATCGCGTATACAAGTAAATAACATAAGCGACAATCTAATAACTACTATTTTGAAAATAGTTAAAAAAGAAGGTGTTTCAGCGCTATACATAGGCCTGACGCCGACTTTAATTAGGACTATTCCCGCAACAGCTACCTTATTTGCGACTTTAGAATATTCAAAAAAGTTTTTTCATTATATTTTTAGGGACTTTTAGTTCAACTTTTAATAACCAAATAGTGTAACTGTTCGTATTATTATTTTGCATTTGTGCATTTTAACTGCCTTGGACTGGTTCAAATTGCATTTAAGGTGGTATATGAACCAAATAAGACTAAGGGTTGAGCTACTGACTTATGTGTAGGTAATTATATAAAATTACCTGGGTTAATGTGTTTATATTTCCTAGTTAAATAAGTGTACATACTGTTTTTAGATATGGAGCAATAATTCTGTTGTATGTATGTAATGCGTTACGTGAGGTGTTATTTTATCATTAAGCTAGTCAATTTTGAGATAACTAAGATTGAACATGCCCTGGCTAAAGCATCTTTACATTATTCGAACTATAAACTAGTTTGGTTCAGATAAAGATACAGTATGAACTGATTTTGTATTGTTATCTATGTGTTATTTTATGTGATGTTAGGTTAATATAGTTGTTAATAAAACTATCATTTTATTTTTACTCCTCGTTTATAAAAATATAGAATTCGCCACTATAAAATATTGAATCAGTACTATGGTACACCAATTTATTAAATATGTTCCATATTGTGGCAATACATATCAATGAAGCTGTTGTTTTTCAGTTTGTAACTGCCAAAAAATGATAAACTGAAGAACTACACCACGATGTTTCGCGTCCAAGTTAGGTTCGACCGATTTGCATTGAAAATTTTGAAAGTGTCCCCCAGTTCCATATGTAATTACATAGTCTATCCCTCAGAATTGATTTTCATCATTTGAGGACATCTGGAATTAATTGACAAAACTATTTAATTGGGGGGACGTCAAAGGTCATCCAGAGATTCTGGGGGAGGTATATAAACTTTTGTCTTAGAGGCTCCTTAACTGAGTGAACTGGAGCGCCAATCTATAGTGTTTATTCTTTCTATCCATCAGTCAGAGGTGTGGTTGTCTAAGACTTTTCTCTCAGTGGTGTCAGACATAACATCATGTGAAGGAGCCCGTTTAATAGGTTTACGCCTTTTCCATGTTCTGTATTGCCATATCTCTTGCTCACATATATACAAAAGTTTTGCAGTATGATATCCGTGAATTACCCACACTTGAGTGCTACTGGTTTTGAATAAAATTTAATTATAATTATATTGTGGCTACAGTATCGACTTTATGACAGTGTACCTACCTGGTCGAAAAGCATATGCTGCAAAATAGGAAATTATTAGTGTATGAATAATTGATGCGTGAAGCTTGTAATGTTGAGTATTTATACACTGTTGCGAGATTGCCCAAATAACATTGCAGTTCGTCTACGTCTACACTTCCTCTTCCCTACGAAGGAGGATTGGATGGAGGGAAGTACGGGATCCTGGGATGGGCTAGTCTGGTTCATAGACCAGAATGGAAACACTGTCTGGTGCTGGTGCTCGCCCAGTGGGGCGGAAATTACCCGCCCCACTGGGCGAGCACACTACGGTTTTCCCAGCGGAAATTTTTGCAATCATGATGGGGGTCTGGGAGTCGCTAAGGCTCAATGTCGGTGGCGGGAGGATTTTCTTCTGCTCCGACAGCAAGTCCGCACTCATGTAGAAACTAGCTGATTGAACTTGCAAAGGTTTGGGTCTGGGTACCGGGACTTTCGGGTGTACCTACCAGGAAACGAGGCCGCTGACGCTTTAGCCAGAGAAGGCTCCGTACTCGGATACTTAGGGCCTGATACCCTGACGGAGGGTAGGGCCGAAGAGATATGGCGTACGGCTCCGGAGATGAGAGAGACGAGGTTGATGAGACATGGGCCCGCGAAGAGTCTCGCCAGGGGGATGTTGTGCCTACCTAGGAAGGAGTGCAGGGCCCTGGTAGGTTTCTACACAGGACACTGTAGGCTTAGACGGCACCTGCCTCTGTTGATAATTACAGAGGAGGGGAAGTGTAGATGCTGCAGGGAGGACGATGAGACCCCCATACCATCTACTTACGGAATGCTCCGCCTTCAGGCGGGCAAGACTTTGGCGCGACGCCGATCGAGCCAGATTCAGTGCTTCGGGTTAGTCTGAAGGAGATGCGGGCTTTCTTAAGGAAGACCGGCATCCTGGAGATTCTCTAATGCGGGCTGGGGGCACAACGGGCCCAATTGGTGGCCTAAGTTCAAGGCCCGCTAGGGGCCACCCCTTCTGTTACTGATACGTCTACACGCTTGGTAGTGTCCATATAGTAGCATGTCCTAGAAGATCTATAAACTTATTCGCAACCAATACTAAGTATCAAATATTTACTTGAGAGAATGTTCTGTGTGATTTTCGTTAGGATTACGAACCACTGCTGGAGATAATTATGAATTTTTTATGTATACAAAAGGTGTCATATTAAAGATCTACACCGGAAAAGTCAAGCTTTTACGACAAAGTGATAACACATTTGGAATACTTTAATTGGATGCCATTAGGTGTCAAAGCCCATACTTCTTATTCTGTGGGTCAAGAAGTATTTACCAGGTCTTGGGAGGACACGTCTTGTAAACGGCTCAGCCGTTGATAAAAGAAATGTTGTAAAATTATTGGCCCCTTCTCATTTAATTTGATTTTCTGTCACCTTCTCCATTTGAAAGTATTAAGTGGAATCCACAGAATATGATTACATTTGAATACAGTTCATTAAATTGCAGATTCAGCACTATCATATTTACTAAGGTTTAAGCATACATTGATGAAGGTCTAATCATATGTACTTTATTCTTGCAGACTCTCGAGAACTTGAAGATTAGGAAATCTTTAAAAAGAACGTAGGCCTTTGTGATCTAATGTATATCATGTGTAGGATTCACGCCCCTCTAGGATCCACATTCTACCGGCCAAAACCCTTCTTTCTTTGCTTCCTACTGCTACCCAGAACTACCCTTGCCTGGTATACTTCGATATAGGAGCATTGTCTATATCTATATGCTCGCTAGATATGTCGCGCGTTTTGTTCTTCTTGTCTTTTATTATTCTTTTTATCATGTTCTGGACAATTCTCTACTTTCTATCATATATTTTTCGGATCTGAGTTCGTATCTAATAGCCAGGTGACTATCCTGCCTCCACCAGTCTCCACCTTTCCAATCCCGGGTAGAGAAACAGTGTGTGTTCCACAGAGACGGGATTCCCGCTCAGTAGATGCACCGGACGCTTTCCACAACGCCGATTCTACTGGGGTAAGAGTAGAAGGACCTATGATGGCCCGTCAGTACTTGCGTTGTTTAATAATTGTTGGAATTTCTGGAATTAGCTGCTTAGTCCATTGGCAGTTTATATTGTTGTTCACATCTCCTGCCATCTTTCGACTGCTCTTTGCCTTTCAAGGGTTTTTGCTTCCTTTTTGTCGCCTTCCGCTGTCGATATATCTACTCATTTCGAAACCTGCAATTCTATTGGGATGATTCCTGCGATGACTTGCAAAGCTCTCGTGGAGGAGCTGGTTTCGTAGGAGCTCGTCACCCTCAGGAGGATTTTCCTATGTGTCTTCCATTCTGTTTTTGTACCATTTTACGTTCATTATTTTACTGCATCTATACAACAAGACTGAGTCTAGAACTCCGCTCAAGACAGGTTTTAATAGAAGGCATTCTTGCCAATCAGTTTAATTTAAGTAAAAAAGGTTCGTTGGGGTGGTTTTACTGGTTTTTAGGCTAGCTTTTGGGGGGGGGGGGGGGGGGGGGGGGGGACTGTTCACTGATATTTAAGTTTAATAAGAGCACGAAAGCATGCGTTTGAGGCAAATGTGCTTAGATGATTTGCTCATTATTTAAAAGCAAGAACTGAACTGGAAATGTAGGTGCAACTTCTTCTGCTAAAAAAAATAAGAATAATGTTCGGACATACTGTTTGTTTGTTATGTTACAGGGCCTTAAATAGTAGAGTGCTACTTATAACTTATTTTGACTTCTGTGGGCACCTCGGGGTTACAAGCTGAAATTTTCACAGAATGAAGGCTTTATTATATTAATTCAAAATCCGAAGGTAATAAAAAATCATAACGGGCAAAAGGGCAGTATACCTAAAAATCGAGATTATTATATGAACGTGTAGGATATTAAATTATGAATGTTTTCATATATAATTCATCTACATTTTTGTACGAATTATATTTTTTATCATTGCTTGAAATATGCAGATTACATTGGCCCTTACGGCAAAATAAATCAAAAAATTGAAATATCTCGCTTCGAACCTGGGCAAAATCTGATTGAAATATACTCATTTTTGTATTCACCTCGCATTCTCTCCGAAATGAATTCTCAAATCAAAAATTTTTATTCTTGCAAAAAGTTTGCCTTAGGTATTTAGAATATAGGTGCATGAATACATTTTTTTTTTCTCAAATGGTAATGGAAAAATAGAATTAAATGTAAAAAAGTAATTTTCTTCAAGTAGCGACCGGCCGATCTCTCGCTTCCCGAGTACTGTCGTCTCACTTTTCTTCATAGCTTCCTCTCTCTCGCGCCTATTGTACAATACAATAAGTGCTTTTACACCATTACGGGTTGGAATACTAATAATAATAATAATAATAATAGCTATTATTAATTGAATAAAGTCAATGAAGACATTTTCGATTATACTGAAATTTATTTTTCCTATACGTTGCTAGGTAATAAAGAAGTAGAAAAAAAAATCATATACTTAATGCAACTGCTATTAAAAAAAACTAGCTTTTATTCAGAATAGAAAAACCGAAAATGTAAAAAATCTTTATAATAACAAAATCTATTTATCTTCAGTGTCTGTATCTTCTTCAGGAATAGACACAATGACTTCAATATTGCCTTCCAGTATTTTTTGCATGATCCTATGCAACCTATTTAATTTCTTCTACGTCTACAAGCTTGCTTCCATACAATCTAATAAAAAATTATTTGATTAAGTTTTATTATGTACCTATTTAATCTACTAATAATTTACCTTTTTTTACATCCACATGCAATAAATACTTTTACATCCGAAGGAAATGCTGGTGTTGTTAAAATTGAGGATAATTTGGATATCACCTGCCTCCTCAAATTTCCATCAGCATTCTGTCACCTCTGGTAATAGGGGATTTGGTTCTAAAGAACTGAAGCACACCTTAGTTTGATAATGTGCTCTCATACTGCGAAATGTTAAACTATTTTTGTAGGGGCTAGTTTTTTCAATTAGCGATGAATAGGCCAATAGTGTCCTGAAAATATTAATAGACGAAATGTTTGGATTTGTTGAAAATAATTTTATGATAAATTTCTCTATTTTATTGAACATGCCATCTGAAAATTCCTGGACCCAATACCGTCTAAATAATCGGAATAATTTAGATACATTTTCCAACATTTTATTTTTCCTAATCCTGAAAACTGGCTGGTTGTATGACAACCCGTTAGAGCATGAAATGCAGGTAATTTTTTTGCAAGTTTTTCTTCTAGGTTGATGTCATGAACGGCCACATATCGCACCGAATTTCCTCTTCCACATTTTACCCCAAATTCTCTAGAAATATATTTTTGTACCAGAAGTACAAGTACATCAGCGTCATTGGAGTCCACGATGCATGTCAAATAATACATACAATGTTTAGCAGAGAGTATAATGCAACAAAATCCTAGTATCAGCTTCTTCGTGACTATAGAGGATAGTAATTTGTTGTCAATTGGTTCGCAATTTGTTTTTTTATCAAAAATATTGGTAAATCCCCCACTATAGTTGCGAACTTGAAATTCTTTTTATGAGAGTGCTCGTTCAGATAAAAAGTTCGTTAACTGCTTTTTTTTAACTAAAAACAGAGTGGATAAATAAATTCCACTGTTTTGGATGTAAAAAGGTAACTTATTATTAGATTAAATCGGTACATAATAAAACTTAATTAAATAAATTTTTATTAGATTGTATGAAAGCAAAGCTTGTACACGTAGAAGAAATTAAATAGGTTGCATAGGATCATGCAAAAAAAATACTGGAAGGCAATATTGAAGTCATTGTGTCTATTCCTGTAGAAGATACAGACACTGAAGATAAATAGATTTTGTTATTACAAAGATTTTTTACATTTTCAGTTTTTCTATTCTGAATAAAAGCTAGTCTTTTTTTTAATAGCAGTTGCATTAAGTATATGATTTGTTTTCTACTTCTTTATTACCTAGCAACGTATAGGAAAAATAAATTTCAGTATAATCGAAAATGTCTTCATTGACATTAGTCAATTAATATAATAGCTATTATTATTATTATTAGTATTCTAACCCATAATGGTGTAAAAGCACTTATTGTATTGTATAATAGGCGCGAGAGAGAGGAAGCTATGAAGAAAAGTGAGATACGACAGTACTCGGGAAGCGAGAGATCGGCCGGTCGCTGCTTGAAGAAAATTACTTTTTTACATTTAATTCTATTTTTCCATTACCATTTGAGAAAAAAAATGTATTCATGCACCTATATATTCTAAATACATAAGGCAAACTTTTTGCAAGATTAAAAATTTTTGATTTGAGCCTTCATTTCGGAGAAAATGCGAGGTGAATACAAAAATGAGTATATTTCAATCAGATTTTGCCCAGGTTCGAAGCGAGATATTTCAATTTTTTGATTTATTTTGCCGTAAGGGCCAATGTAATCTGCATATTTCAAGCAATGATAAAAAATATAATTCGTACAAAAATGTAGATGAATTATATATGAAAACATTCATAATTTAATATCCTACACGTTCATATAATAATCTCGATTTTTAGGTATACTGCCCTTTTGCCCGTTATGATTTTTTATTACCTTCGGATTTTGAATTAATATAATAAAGCCTTCATTCTGTGAAAATTTCAGCTTGTAACCCCGAGGTGCCCACAGAAATCATTTATAGAAGGCTTTTACTGCGTTGGGCACTCTACTATAACGGAAGTCCGTTAAACCCTTTATAGTACCTCCTTTTTTTAAGATCTTTGTAATAATGTCCCTAATGTCCCCTTGTTTCTTGTGGTGTGATAAATCAAAAAGTGATCTCCAATGAAGACCAATTTAGAGGTACTTTTTTAATAATATAATTGTTGCTTTTTGTTTATAAAAATACATAATCTAGTACATGTAACATATCACTTACATATTATTCATTGCATTTCGTATGTTCTTATTAATAATATTTTTTTATAGGTTTTGCATTTCTATCAGTTAATTAGGTAGTTACTGATAGCAAAATCAATGTGCTCGTAAAGGCCCCTCGCGGGAAAGTTGTGGGGTAGATTTAATTTTCCCCATTCTTTATGTTTTTTAGGATGCTGAATCAGAATCTGAGGTTTGCTAATAAAATTCCGTGACGCAACAATGAAAAAAATGCAAAAAATTATAAAAAGTGGTAGTTTTGGTAGTCTTTTGCTTATAACGCGAAAATCATCAGTTTTTCAAAAAATCATTTAGTAAATTCCTACTTGTTTTAAATTACTAAACACAATGCAGACTACCATCTCCAGTTCTAAAAAAAAACATAATTCCGTCTTGTACGACTTTCAGTTTTATTTATTTTCTTCCAGTCTTCCTAAATGATTTTAGATCTGCAACGGTTTAAAACTTCAAATGACACGGCCAGACATATGCAGAAATCTGCAGTAGTTATATTTCCTATGTAAAGCCAAATTACTAATTGAATACCGTGGCTATTTTAGATGGCTATCCCGACGAAGCTCGTGAAAGCACCAAGCGAATAGAGCGATTGAGAAGAGCGCAAAGAAAATATTCTGCGGCATTATTATCTACTGGATCGATGATGCCCACTGTTTCGGAGGCGAATTTTCTTGCAAATTCTACAAACCAGAGCCGGTTGATAATTATGCTTATGAAACATTGAGTCGCAGCAAGCAGTGAAGGTTGCTGATATCCTAATAATCACAACAGTACTTAAGTTGGCTTCTTCAAATGAATACCGGACAGTGGTGGGGAAGCTGTGTAGGCCTTATATAAAAAATGTCTCTCATGAAAGCAGGAAAAGGAAAGGTGCCTCTACTACGATCCTCTCCTATCAGACAAAACCCTATCAGACCATATATTGTTCCGGCACGCGATGAGTGGTTGTGACACCACTTCCGCTCTATTGAAATTTTGCAAAGTTTTGCAAAAGAACAATGACTTGGTACCAGTTGTTGAGGCTTTCAAAGGTCCCCGAGCTCACCAGGACGAGTTTGCGCCACAGGCAACATGTTTCTCATGACTTTGTATGGGAAACGCCTAGAGTCTAATTTAAACGATTTGAGATACAGGCATTATATATCGTCATCTTACAAAAGCAAATCCAGCATTGCCGCAGTACCTCCCACTGAAGCTGCTGCAGTAGAACATTTACTCATAGTTTACTTTCAGGTGCAGCAGTGGACAAACCATATTCAATGAACAACAAAGAGACCCGAACGAGTGAGGGTCGAAAAAACAATGAGTGGTCTTATGCCCGTTGCAACCACGTCTTGAAATAGACGATGTGGAAGGTGTGTCTAAGCGCAAAATCACAAGTTAATTTTTGTTCACGACTTCTCTTATTTTCCAGCTCAATCTCCGATACTGGTTATGCAACAACCCGATCCTCTGCCAAGAGGTTTCGCCATCGAGGAGCCTCAGCCAGAACTTTCCGCCATCGAAGAGCCTCAGCCAAGACCTTCTAAGAGAAAACGGCTCAAATAATAGTGATGAAGATAATGTTATTTGATAATAAATTAGAGTTTTGCAGATAAAAAGTGGGTTTTGCGGAGGTAAATAAAACACGCCACACGCCACTTTTCAACTAGCGCTTGAGCCCGAACGGTTCTTCGGAGAAAAAGAATATATATACAATTTTAAGGACATTTTATGTACTTTCATTTTCCCAAACAATTTATGGTTTTCGTGTTATAAGCAAAATACTGCCAGAACTACCATTTTTTTTACCTTTTTGCAATTTTCAATGTTGCTTCACGAAATTTTGTTAGCAAACCTCAGATTCGGGTTCAGCACCCCAAAAAACATGAAGAATGGAGAAAATCAAAACTACCACAAAAGTTTCCTACCAAAAATACTACTTTGCTGCAGTATAAGTGTACACAAAAAGATTCTTTCTTGATTCAAAAATAAGGACTAGAATGGATATTTAGTGGGTTCTTGGGCTCGAGAGGATATGAAATTCAGTGTGATGTATGTGACAACAGTGTGTTCACTGTAGATCATGGGTATTATCGTGTAAGTCACCGTATAGCCATATAACTGTAAATCCTAAGCAGTTGTCTTCAACTGCTATGTCTTCGTTGCAGCTGAATATTTATTTATCATTTTTAAATGACATTTTAAATAATTAACATTCACGTAACAATAGCATATGTAAACCTTCAAA
This sequence comes from Pissodes strobi, assembly GCA_016904865.1. Lineage (NCBI taxonomy): Eukaryota > Metazoa > Arthropoda > Insecta > Coleoptera > Curculionidae > Pissodes > Pissodes strobi. The sequence continues at coordinate 98,330 of MU185077.1, forward strand.
AAATATATGAATATATCAGAGGGATAGGTATGTCAAAGCATACCAAGGTATAGCTTTGACTGCAAGATACTGCAACGATATTTATTAAATGAGCCTCCAAAAGGATCAATCTCATTCATTCAAGTGCAAGGCTACGAGTAAGAGGAGAATGAGAACCGTAATTAGTCCTATGGGTACCGAGGGAGAAGATCTCACACTTCCTAAGAGCTCGAGATGGTATGTTAAGAGATATTTGACTGAGAAGATGAGGACCGTCAATATGACCATTAATTTACTTATATACAAAATACAAGTCGAAGAGTCTTCGTCTGTCCTCAAGTGATGGAAGACAGAGGAGCCGCCGGACCCCAAGAAGATCATCCGCTGCACCAAGCCTGTAAGCACAACAGCTTAAAAACTTACGCTGGACTCCCTCCAGTTGAGCCTTGAAGACATTGTAAAAAGGTGACCACACAATTGAAGCATACTCCAAATGGGATCTAACCAGAGAGCAGTACAGTAAGCGAAGTGAGCTCACCGCCAGGTCTTTGTCGATTCTGAGAATAAACCCTAATACCTGAGAAGCTTTACTCGTTATATACGATATGATCTCTATAAGTGATTTCCGAATCAAGATAAATCAACAAATCCTTAACCAAACAGACAACATTTAAATCATGATCATTAATTTTATAAGTAGTTCTAACAGATCTTTTTTTGTGCGCACAATGATCACCCTGGGGCAAACCCAAAGTAGCCTCAATGATACTAGATTGAAAGTTTCCAATCTTAATCATCTGTGTGCCCACCCCCACCAACATACTCTGGAGCCACCTCACCGACCGCTCATCAAAGCCAATCGCTCTGAGCTTGGAGTAAATTATGATCCACCCTGTCAAGCGCCTTGGGGAAGTCAGTGTAGATTGCATCAACCCGACAACCTCTCTCCAAGGCGCTCAGCAGGACAGTCTCATAAGAAAACAAATAGGAAACGGTAGACCTACCGCTGACAAAGCCGTGTTGACGCGAATCAATAAACTGCTTACACATCCAGCCCAATGGATCGTGCACAAGACCATCGAGCAATTTAGGGATTGCAGATTGTTTAGATATGCTCATATAATTACTTACACATTCCCTCACACCACATTTAAAAATAGGCACTATAAAGCTCTCCTTCCAGATCCCCGGAAGCTCACCCTCAACCAGTGACCCATTAAAAACCATCCATAGAGGCCTGGATATGCTGTACCTAAGATTACTGAGTAAAAATACTCTGGTATACCGTCAGGTCTCGATGACATTTTTAGTGGCTGGCATGTGTGAGATTTTCTCAAAAACATCTGCCAAGCTCCATACATTTGTCAATTTTATAATCAGGCATAATTGTGTCACTATTACTATACACTGTTGAGAAATACTCACAAAAAAGATTCGCAATTTCCTGTCCAGTAGTGGCTATTTTGTTGTTCTAATACATACAGCTAGGTAGTTCATTGGAGCTTCTCTAAGAATTTACAAATGACCCAAACATCTATGGATTCTCCGAAATGCTATGCTCAGCTCTCTCCAAAAGGATTACATAGTCTTTCTGTGCCAAACTCTTACATTGTTCTGAGAATAGAGAACTGCTTATAGTGAAACTGAGATTCGGATGTACAAAATTCTTTATGTGTCTTTTTCTTGTCAATTATGCAACTTCTCAGTTCGGCAGAAAAATAATTAGGAAAGTTTGAGCATTTTATAATAAAATGGTTTGAGCTTCTATACATTTTCAAAGGTACGAAATCATTCAATATCTCATTCAATATTTTGTAAAACAAACTAGTAGATTCATTTATGTTTTTGTTTGAGAAAATCATTTGCCATTCAATATTCACAAGATAATTATTAAGAGATACAAAATCTAAGTTATCTCACAACCACAACTCACCATTATGATTTGCATATCACTTATCAGACATATATAAGTATTACGATGTACGCTACAAGGAAGTAAAGGGTCTTTACTGTGCTAAAAGTCCTGCTTGTATGTAGATTGTTAAGGTTATGAATGTGATATTCAACTTTTCGCAGACGACACCATTGTGTGTTTTTTTTTAAATGATCATATAAATTACTTTGTGCTTAGCATTTAGCCTTAGAATATTTATAGTTAAACTGCATAGTTATCGGTTGCATTCGCAGAAGGAAGATGACCATTTAGCCTTAACTCAAGATTGATGACCCCAGGAAACCAACCAATGTCATTAATGAGCGCACCGTTTATTTCCTGGTTGAAAAGTTTAATTGTAGTGGAAAAGTACCAAGGTTCTTGCAAAATATGCAAAAGCGGTCTACCTATATAATAACTGACTCACATATATGCACACATGCATGATCTACGTCAATAATTGTATAGTTGAATGTTTAGAATTCACCATGCTATTGCAGTACCACCACCATGCAATACTACTTATACTAGCTTGCTTCATTCTCTTGTAGTTAATATAGGAAATAAGCGGTAGTTCCTCTGTATCGATTAATGTGTTTTCTCTGTATATAAAGGGTACGTGAGTGCATTTACTGACTGAGTGATAATCACGTGGAATTTGTTTGTTTTCGCGACCATGCGGATATTTTAATAATAGTGTTGATAATAATTTGTCATTTTAATGGAGATTGTAATGCTATAAAGCCGGGCTGAAATTAGAATCTGTACAACTCAAGTGATTGGCTAGAGATATGAACATTAAGTTTGGTAAGTTGTGATTGTTTATAATTCATTGGCAAGGGTTAATGACTTGCGTCAGCACATTTGACCTATTAAATTAATATTAAATTTGCCGAGTGTTAATTAATAATTGTATAAATAAGGTTTCGTAATTAGGCCATCTGAAAGCTTGTTTATGTGCAATAATAGAAACGTGCTTTCAAAATCGCACGTACGTTAAGTTTACGCATTCGGGCTTTTTCTGCAAAATGAGCGTCAGATAAGATACTCGGGCTACATCCCGCAACTTCTTTATGGTCCCGATTTAATTTCCCTGCGACTCGACTGCCGCTTTTCAACTTTTTCCAAACTAAGCAGCAATTTGCGAAGTTAGTCCAGCCTAATAATAGGTATATTAGAGCCAAGACCTGATATAATTTTGATTAGCGATGCATGTTTACTAATCATTGGTTGCTTTACTATTACTAATACAACCATAGGAAATTTTGGTGTATCCGCGAACGTTTATTAGTCGTACTTGTTTTGTTTGAGTCTTTTATTTTATGGCAACGTGAGACTGCTCATTGTTATGTATTTATTTATTTACTCAATCAAGACATACAAGACGTAAGCAATGAATTGTAAATAGAAACTTAGACCGATTACCAAAAATAAAGTATAAAATATGTATAATTTCAATTTAAATTAAAAGCCTAATAATATTGGAAGCAACATTTCCTAATATGTTTAATTTCAAGTGGCAATATGATGTTATTGCCCTATATCCTAGATACATTTAAAAAAATGATATCTGGTATAAGTAAAATTGAATTATTTGACGCCGAACACTCAAAAAGCGTCATGCATGGGGTGATTTTCAAATGAATTATTTGTGGATGGCAAAAAAATTATAAAGAAAGACGAATATTATGCACTCGATTTTATCCAAATAGTTCCAATGTTTTCTCTCTTCACTCCAACTCCTAATTTTTTGTAAAAATTTAAAATAGGTTGTAAAATTAAAATCTGTACCTTATACACAAAAATCCCTACTTAATTTTTTACGGCAAATTGCTATCATTTACTAATTAATCTCTTCACTGCGTTGTTATAAAAGGAAAATCGGTGACTATTGTTTTTATTTATGCAAAATTCGGAAAAAACGCCAGCGGATAGAACAATAATTTGACATATCGTCAGCAAACTTACAAGCTCTCCCCCCTAGACATGCCATTAACAGAAAGAGCCGACAAAAGAGGACCAAAAATAAATCCATGAGGCACCCCCTAAGAAACCTACACAAAGCCAGATACGTAAGGCATGACATTACCTTCAGTCCACACACACACACACTGACTCCATTAGAAAGGTATGACCTGAAAAGGTCAGCAGCCACGCATCTCGCACCATAGGGATCCAATTTATTTAGAAGCCTGAAGTAATTCAAGATATCAAAAGCCTTGGAAAGGTAAAAAAAATATCCCTCCAATGTTTTTAATTTTTATTTAGTGAAAATGCAACCGACTGTTAAAAACGGCAGCATCAGCTGATTACCCTGGAGTAAGGTTGGCAACCAGAATAAAGGGGAAGTCCTGGATATTTCGAAGGCATTCGACAGAATTTGGCATGACGAATTGCTCAACAAACTGCCGTCCTCAAGACTGCTAACCTCTCTCTGCAGCTGGCTTGCCAGTTTCCTTAAGAACCCATCTCTGCACGTTGCAGTTAATGGAGACATCTCAGACACATTCACCACTAATGCGGGCGTGCCTCAGGGCGCAATTCTTTCACCATCTCTTCATCTATAATAATGACCTGCTGACCGAAACCAATAATCACCCTTTGCCTCCCAGTTTAAATCAGAAAAATCTTTACTAGCGACTGAGACTTCTCGCCGCAGACAGGAGCAGGTTACAACAAATTAATCAAGATATGGAGAAAGTTAGTCCATTTTAATGCAGCAAAAGCCCAAGCAGCCACATTCACCAAGAAAGCCAATACGGCGAGCCCTGACGTCATTATGGCAAGATCGACCATTCCTTGATCCTCGTTAATCTGACTACTGGGTGTCTCGGTCAGCAGCAATATGTCCTGTCACGACACGTTGCTAAATGCTAACACCGCAAAATCAGCCGCGCAGAAGCTTGGTGCGTGCGGTATTTCGCAACAAAAAACTGTATACACCGCAGCAGCTGCTCTGGCTCTACAAAGCCCAAATAAGGCCGTGCATAAAATATTTCTCACACACTTGGGGTGCCGCATCTAAGCACACCCTAAAGCTGCTGGATTCCGTTCAGAAGAGAGCTGTGCGTCTCGTCGGCAACCCGAAGTTGAACGGGGACCTGGAGAGTCTGGAACACCGCAGACATGTGGCCGAGATCTCCCTGTTTTACAGATATTTTCACGGCAGATGCTTGCAGGATTTGGCGTGCCTCATCCCACCCCCAGCAACGCCTGTCAGACAGTCACGACAAACCGCAAGAGCCCACCCGTTCATCGTACGACTTTCAATTTCAATTTTCAATTTCAATTTTCAATTTTCAATTTTTTCAATTTCAATGTTTATTAATGATAGCATACATATGTATTTTCACAAATATTCACAAATCTCTTTGTACAACATTCTTCTACTTAAGATCAATCACCTAACTAAGCTTAAGGACTATTAATATATGCATTAAATAAAAAAGAAAAATTAAAGAGTCCTAAAATATAAAATAGTCAATTTTAAAAATACACGACAAAACATACCAGTCAAACAAAAAAACATAGAATACAGATTGAAGACTTGGTTAAAATGGTACTTATATACTCACAAACAAAACAAAAGATAATAAAAAGCTTACCTAGATAGCTTTAAAAAAATTAAAAAATTCACTGGTATTGCAAAATGCATTCTCAATCAGCAGCCTCCTGACCTTTCCCCTAAATGTTTTTAGGGGAAAAGCCTTCAGTTGGTCAGGTAATACATTATAGAATTTAAGACCAATAAAATCAGGCTTTCTTTGACACTTTTGTAACCTACAGAAAGGAACTACTAGATTACCTCTTTGTCTGGTATTGTATTCATGCAGATTTTTATGTGATATACACATGGTCAGTTTGATGTAAATAAGGTTTTCAAAGATATACTGTGCAGGTACTGTCAGAATATTAAGTTCTCTAAATGCACTCCTACAATCTTCCCGAGAACCCAAGCCTTGCAGAATCCTTACCTCCTTTCTTTGAAGTCTAAAGACACGAGGCGAGTCCGCTGCCCCTCCCCAAGCTATTATGCCATATGATATTATGCTATGGCAAAGAGAATGATATGCAGTTAACAGGGTCTCTCGCGATACATAGCCATGAAGATTTCTTAGAACAAATATAGCTCCATTCAATTTACCACTTATATCATTATTAATGTGCTGATTCCATTTTAATTTCTGGTCAAGATAAACCCCCAGGAACTTGACAGGTTCCTGGTTTGTATATTCAAAATCCAAATTTTTTAGAGCAAACATAATGTTATGGGTTTTCTCCCTGTTCAATAGCAATCCGTTTGCCGTGAATCAGCTTTCAGCCCTTGATTGTGCGTAATCAGTTTTTTGTAAAGCCCACAGAAGTGTTGGATCAGAAATGGATATAGTCGTATCATCCGCAAACACAGTGTAGCCTCAGCATGCAGGTCACACAAAGGCAGGTCATTTATGTAGATCAAAAACAACAAGGGTCCTAAGACTGAACCCTGTGGGACCCCAATGCTGACCACCCTCTCCCCCGAGAATCCACCATCCTGAGTCTGTACAATTTGCATTCTGTTAGTCAAATATGATTTAATGGTTTTGACACTGGTTTCATGGAAATTATAAAAAGGCAGTTTTTTCAGCAACAAATCATGAGACACACAATCCAAGGCCTTGCTTAGATCACAAAACAGTACTGAATTATACTGGCATTTTTCATATGATTCCAAGATGCGTGACATTAACTCCAATACCCCAAGAATTGTATTTTTATTTTTCCTAAAACCAAACTGACTTCTGGCAAATAAATTTTTATGTTCGAAATAATGAGTTATAGCATTTGCCATACATTTCTCAAATATTTTAGAGAAGATAGGCAATAGTGATATAGGCCTATAATTTGTAGTGGAATTAATGTCACCCCTCTTAAAGACTGGGCAAACTTTTGCGCATTTCAATACATCTGGAAAAATTATCTATTTTAAAGCATAGTTTATCAGCATGGTGAGTGGTATATATATTAGATTTTTTATCGTTTTATAACTTTTACATTAAGATTGTAAATATCAAAGCTGTTTTTATTTTTAAGACCTGTTACTATATCTCTTACATAATTAAAACTAACATCACCAAAGACAAAACAAGTATCAGGAGGTTCAACCTGTCTAAGAAAAGTTAGTGGGTCAACCTGTGTATGTGGTAGCTTAGAGACAAGATCACCAGCGATGCTCATAAAGCAGCCATTAAATTCGTCTGCTGTAATATTTGCTGGCTCTTGTTTATTTATTTGGCCTCTCTGTTTATTTATAATAGCCCACATTGCCTTTGACGGATTACTTGCAGCATTTATAATTGAGTCATTTGATTTCTTTTTGGCTTTTTTTAAATTTCTGACTTATATAGTATTTTATAATTCTTATAATGGTCCCAGTTACCTGACTGTCTGGCAACATCCCTTAAAAAATCCAGGCTCTCCCTCATTTGTTTTAATGAGTTAGTAAACCAGCTCACACTACTTGGTTCAACAGACCTAGTTTTATATTTTTTTTTTCCGGGAATACTTCAGAGAAACAATCTTTTATCACATTAACGAAAAGATCCCACTTCTGGTTCACATCTATTTTACTATTTAGTAATTCCCACTTTTTACTCTCTACTAGTTTATAAAAATTATGTAAACCTTTCTGCGTAATCGGTCGAACTTTTTTAGTGACTGTATTACTTTTATGCGAGAGAATATTTAATTCTATTTTTAATATTTGAGCAAGATGGTCAGAAAGATGCATTTCGATAGAAGAACCTTTCAGACTTTGATAAAAATTCACAAAAATATTATCAAGACAGGACTCACCTCGTGTTGGCTCTATTATTGTTGGTATCAGACAATATGTTTCCAATATATCTCACAGTTGTACATTTTCATTTTGTTTTGTTCCAGATAAAACATTAAAATCTCCTGCTAAAATAATATTACTTTTTTTCCTAGCCTCTGTACTGTAGTTTCCAGAGCACCCAAAAAAGAATTAAAATTTCCTGATGGCGATCGATATACTACTACTACATATGTATTAAATTCTTTGCAGAAAGCCGCTGAAATTTCAATGCATCTTTCAATACTTAAATCCCCAAAGTTATCAACACTATTAAAATTATAATCAGACTTTACAAATATTGCTGTTCCGCCTCCTTTGTATTCCTTTCTCGAGTAATGGCTGGCCAATAGGTATCCATCCAAACTTACTTTTTCAATTTCATCCTGGGAAAGCCAGTGTTCGGACAAGCATACAACATCAATGCTTTTTTCTGCAAGCAGAATATCGCTTTACGAGGCCTCCTTGGTATGGCGCACTGCATCACTGTGGAACTCACTCCCAGGACATCTGTTTCCTTCTAATTATGACCTACAGCTATTTAAGAACCGTGTCAATCAACATCTTCGCACACACACCGCTCGTGGAGTGCCATCGGATCTCCCCTCTTTAGTGTGTGTGCCACTGCCATAAAAAAATGTTGACCTCCCCTATCATCAATCCCTTGCCAAATTTGTAGGCAGTAGATCTGGCTTTGTCAGGTGTATTGTGTCAACGTGTTAACCGAAATGTCATATAATTTCAGTCGTAATCAGAAAAAATATTATCATTTGATTATTTTACTCTGCTGCGAATATTCAATAAAGGTGAGTTACAATTTTCATCTTTCACAAAGCTTATTTGTTTGAAAAAAACCTGCCAAATTTAGTAGTTAGTAATTTAGGAAGGTCTGGAGCGTACAAGTTTATATTTGGATTTGTTGGTCCTTCTACATTAGCCTATGTTGGTCCAGGGGGCCATCATATCTACAGGTATGTTAACGGGAACCAGAATGAAGGGAAAGTCGTGGTATGTTGACCTACCGATTTGATGGCTTCCTTGCGAAATTTGTAGGTAGTAGATTCGGCAGCGCCTCTTTGTCATTTGTGCCTTGTGCCGGTGTATTTACCGAAATTTCATATAAGTCGTAATAAGAGAAATACTCGCATTTACTCTGCTGCGAATATGGAACAAAAGTGATTTAAAATTTTTATCTTTCACAAAGCTCATTTGTTTGAAGAAAACCACGGTGCATTATATTTTTTATCCCTCCCTGTATAATATTAAATACTTTATTTTGTCCAAACGACATTTCAGTATCTATAACCATTTTCAAGCTAGACGCGTTCAAAATGTGTCAAAATATTGTGGGACACTGTAGCGTTTTAATCCAGGGTTGGGATCATATTTCATCATTTACGATTATTGTCTAATTTTTTTGCCAAAGCTTCGGTCATTTCGGTAAGTTGTCATGAAAAGTATGATTGTTGGTCATCTTTTTCACTGTCCTCACGGTCATTTGTAAAATGTTTTGTGGTAATCTGGTCATTGTCGCTTGGCAACTGAGCTTTAATCTGAGCATGTTCATAAATGGCCTTATTCCCTTTACCTTTAAATCGTTATCTGTGTACATTTAAAGTAATTCTTTGCTAAATCCATTAGACAAAGGTTTGAGTAGGCATCAAGGTTCACAGGTCTTGCGATTTTGTAATCAGTGATTCAAGCAAATGCATTTTTGCGCATCCAAGAGAAGCTGCTTCATTTTATGAATTTTTGTTCTATTTAGCGATTGGAGCAGTGTGGGGAAGGTTGAATATATGGACATTATTCTCCTTAGAAAATTTAATAACGTTAAGCTCTTCGTGACTGCAATGGCCGTCTAATGTTAAAAGGACGAGTTTCTCTTTGCTAAGGTATGTGAGTTTTACAAAGCTGTGCATCCACTTAAGAAATGTGGGATACAGACAAGGAAAGCAAGGACAAACCGTCTTAGAATTTGGTCAATATAGGCATATATAAAGAATGTATTGGAATTAGAATCTACTACAGTATCAATCAATCAATCAATTCTTTATTAGTGTTAATATACATATAGTATTTACACAAGTCAATAAATAAAATGTAAGGACAGTTAGGTAATTACACATTGAATACAATTATTAAAAATACACAGACTTGTACTACACATTAAAATACACTCAAACAAATACATCCACGAACATTCTACACTATACCTACATTAAAACCTAAATATTCTTCCATGAAGAAATGGCATTGTGGAGAAGCAATAATTGTTTGATGTTTCCCTTAAAAGCTTTAAAAGGAAGTTCTCTTATTTGCACAGGCAGTTTGTTGAAGATCCTCATGGCTAGATACACATGACCGCTCTGACGCCTTTTCAAGCACACTAGTTCGAAATAAAATTATGCCTGCCTCGGGTGTTATGTTCGTGGATTTCTACATGCATCTGATAGGTGGATTGATTTTTTTTTTTTGATAAAACAAATTTTCGAGTATGTACAGACATGGACAGGTCTATACTTTCAAGTTCATGTAAGCCTCTCTGCAGACTTCCCTGTGAGAGAAACCCGACACAATTCTTATGGATTTCCTCTGCAGAGCAAATACCCTTCCAGAATCAGCAGCATGACCCCACGCGGCGGCCGCATAAGCCACGTGAAAGTGAAACAGAGCATAGTATGCCTGCAGCAGAACATCCTTAGTCATACACCGAGCCAAGTTTCTTAGCACGAAAATGTTAGTTTTTCTGAAATGTACTCAATGTGGATATCCATCGCAGCCTCGGATCCAGGTGTACAACAAGGAACCGCACACCACTATCCAACTCATCACCCAACAATAATTGTCTCATGGAGACTACAACGTTAGTTGTTTTAGCTGCGTTCAAGAAAAGCATGTTTGATTTAAACCATTTTTGGGCACTAGGCTGTGCCTCCATGGATCTTCCCTGCCAAGCACTCTTGTCTGTATGCTTGCAAATCAGAGTGGTGTCGTCTGCAAAAAGTGTGCATTTAATTTCCGTATCAGCATAAGGCAGATCATTGATGTAAACTAAGAAGAGAAGAGGTCCCAGCACCGACCCCCTGTGGACACCCACAGTCACCCGAACAGTCACCAGCATACTGTCGGATACTAAGTCCCCCACACTAACCTGCTGCGTACGGTTTTTGCAAGCACGAATTTAAGAGCTTAAGACCAGAGATATTGTGATACGAGACAACGTCCAGAATTCCCATGCCAGTACCATAGCCTAAAGAAAACTATAGGCTGTGCCAGTACCAAAGCCCCTACTAAAACCGCATTGAGACTTTGAGAAGATGTTGACCTGAAAATAGTTTACAATCGTTGATACCAAGCATCTTTCAAGCACTTTGGAGAGTATCGGAAGCAAAGAAATCGGCCTGTGATTCGATAGGTCATCGGCATTGCTCTTCATATAAATGGGCGAAACCACAGCATGTTTAAGGGAATCTGGAAAAACCCCCACATTGATTCACATGTTGATAAGTTTTGTTAATTGAATATAGATCAGGTTTTTTATCCTGCTAGTTTTCTTTTTAAGATTATTTATTATATCTCTAATCTCCACAAAAGATACATTTGAAAATGATAATTGACTCACACGTGTAACCTCAAACTGTTTTTGTGAAGTCACATGGTTCCGGGTTGTCTGGAGGCTTAATAGTTTTTTGAATATCGTGTGCAATATTGATAAAATAGTCATTAAATTCATTTGGAGTGATATTATTGCTACTATTTTGTTTATTGGCGGGGATTCCCCGATATTCTTTAATAATCTCCAACATGCACTTTATTGGATTACTTTACTTCTGTATTCTATTGTTATTAGAACTCTTTCTGTGCGTGTAGGATATTTTGCTCGATAAATGTTTCTGTCAGCAGGGGTTTGCAAAGATTATTCAAGAATCATCAACTAAATTGTGTACGTATTTTATAAAATAAAGGCATTGTGAGATCATTTATATACCTACAAATTTTAACCAATATTGGGGTTCAAGCCGAGCACTTGTGTGACCCGCTTCATCCTTTCCGAAGGGCACTAAAGTAAAATACTATTTTCAGCTGGTCAAATTACTACAACGAGACGAGAATATAAATCGCTGGATTTTACTTGAATCACAAAAGTTGGCCCTTCAGGTGCTTTACTTTTTAACTCTTAGCCATCTTCTTACGGGGGAAAATGAATAGTGGCATTCATGCATGACATTATCGTAACTGAACGATCTCTTTCTTCCAACTAGCTTCTTGCCCTTCCATGAAACTACTTTTTCCCAGTTTTGGTGGCCAGTTGAAACTCCAGTCTTGTCTGCATTATACATTTTTAGAACGATCGAAGGAATATCTTTCAATTAAACCTCTAATCTTAGTAAATAAACGGTGAACTTGAGTTCGATTAAATTCTGTGCTTCTCTGCCGACTTGTAGACTAGGAAGTTCTGAGAGATAACTCGGTATGATGATCTGCAAAGGTATAGCGAAAATCTTTCCCTGTCAGCTCCTCAGTTTTATTTAAACAGTCTGGGCCCGAACGACATAGATGGAAACAGTGACTAACCAATAATTTTCCGATGGAATATTATGTGATTTAGAAAACTCTTTTCCGAACACTTAAAGCTATCATAGCACTTCCGCACTGTTTTAAATCCTACGTCATACTAACCGGGCACGTCTACGGTTGGCAGCGTTGCCAACACAATTTTTAAAAATACACTAGAAGAGAGTAATTTTTTTACTAAAAATCCACTAGAATTTTATACCTGGAACGGACAAAATTAATTAAATCAGTGATCAATAAATTTAGTCAACAATCGGTGAACCCCCATTACTTTACTGCACTTTGCTAAACTCTTAACCTCTAAAAACAGTGCATCTCGAGCCGGCGCCCCTCCAAGGTTAGTAGATCCTCTAACTACCTTGAGCTCCCCCTCCCGAATCTAGAGAGTGGTGCTCAGACACTTTTACCTTTATCGTTTGCTACCAAACTAGTTCTCAGAACTTCGACTGTCGCCGGTCGCCCGCGACAATCTCCACTCCATGCCTTTCTAATGTCGAGCGACAGCTGTCACGTCACGATGATGTCAACCATCTGTCATTTTACACAATATCCCCAATGAAAATTAAGTGAAGTTAATGCAAACCAACTACAGCGACAACACACTGGCGACACTTTCGAGGGGGTTAGGAGTTCCGACGTTCCTTGTCTCCTATTGGTCAGAGAGGGTGTAGCTGGCGACAGTCGAAGTTCTGAGAACTAAGCTTAAAACTCGCAATAGGATTTAGCCCACGGCCCGAGGCGCATATATTTCATTCTTAATCATCTAGACGAGTCCTACCGCCTGACGAGCTCTGGGCTTGCGCGCGCCATAAACACATTTCTGAGATGTCTTTATGCTGGTAGACCGACATTTTTAAATCAATTTTAATTATTTTTTTAAATTTAAATGCTTCTATATTTTATTTAAATAAAGCCCAGAGGAAGTTATGAAACGTTTATTTTCAATAACAAAAAATAATAATTGAGACATTTAAATAAAATAAAAAAAATCAATTTTAAATAAGGAAAAAATACAAAAATGCAAATGAACAAAAAACAAAATTTTCACCTTTTTTATGTATAACAAACAAACATAGATTTTCTTTTCGGGCCTCTATATCTATTAACATAGTTCACACACACACACAGCACACAAGGTAAAATGAGGCAAATGCAAAACCCGCCTTCATACCTTCCTTAAGTGTCTATTCAGAATTCAAGATTGTATTTTAGGAACGCTTTTCTTACCTTACCTGTTATACCGAATAGGGAATTGCTTTTAGCTGGTCTCGTGGCGCAGTGGTTAGATCCTGGGCCTGTGATATGGCGTACTGAGTTCTATTCCAGTGACAAGACATTTTTTAAAGGTTATGTTTGTAAAAAGTTTTTTCTTCATTTTGGGCATGCCTTGGGTTAGTTTTCTTTGGTTGCGCCCGGAGCGAGCGAAGTGAGGACGGCTTTACATGAAGTAAAAAAGTACAAATGTAAACGTAAACATTGTGATGCGCTCGCAATCACAGTACTCGCTAGACGAGGACTCGTGTGGATGATTAAGAATGAAATATCTACGCTCGAGGCACCCGTCGCCCGCCAGCCGCCCCAGTCCTGGTTAAAACGAAAACTGCGGTCAGATAATAATATTAAAATGTCCTATAATTTTCGCGCTTAAATTCAAACATCGTTATTTTGCCGTTGGCATATTATGAAACTTTTAAAACGTAAGGATTTTACATCCTTTTTTTTATTGAGCATTTCCTACTAAAAATCCACTAGCCACTAGACCAATATTTTGTCTACTAGGACACTTTCAAATTCTACTAGATCTATAGTTGGCAACACTGACGGCTGGTCTAGTTATGTATTTGCCGTGAATATATTGGCATACTCTCTTGTGAACCTTAAGTATATTGTGAACTACTAAAAACCGTAAACTACTAAGTAAATGTCACCTTGTCCTAAGTTTGAACTTGGAATATTATGTAAACAATCAAGACAAATTATAAACAGCGCCAGCGGTTAACGCAAGCGATTATAAACCTTAAACCTGCAACGATCAGCATATTTTATTATATAAAATACTAAAGCGAACTATCAGATCGGCAGACTTTGTTATTCACCCAAACCAGTTCCTTGCAAGCACACATGTGCGTAAGGTCCTAACCTGCAACCTTATTTTCTACCTACATCCGAGTTTTACAGCACATATGTGCGTGAACTCGGCCTCCACCTAAAGTAATAAAGTCGAATCTACGATAAATTCGTCGAAGTTCTAAGAATGAGAATTTCAAAGAAGAATCTGTCAAATAGTTGAGTGAAATTAAATCAAAGTTAACCCTAAATAAAACACAACAAAACTCTTAAAACAACTATATTATAAAGCTGACCAAGGACTTATAAACAATTTAAAAGTATACCTCAATCGAAAACACATGCGTTTTTAACTGAAGTGCTTTATTTATCATCTATTCTCACCTAATGTCGATCAATCCCGAACCGAAACTACATTACCTTCACGCCATCCAAGACGTGGCGTCACCCCACGCAGATCGTGACAGTGTAAAGTCCTCGCGCCGAATTTTCTCTAATTAGGCATTCGACAGGTTAAATGCGTTACGTTCTTGGGTAAATTATTAATTTGTGTAATAAAGATCGATGTCACGGTGTTCCGGTAGAACCGTTGACGCTTAAAAACTGAAATTTTCCAAAAAGTTACGGCAAAAATGAGTGATTCCTAAGTATATTCTGATATTGAAAATGTAGTGGTTGCAACAATGCAATGGTAATGCTTGTACCAAATAAGGTCGAGACAATTGTATCAGATAACCTGCAACAAGTTTCAGACTTATTGGTGCGAAGAGAAGAATATGATCAATGTGTCTGAATAGGTATTTGTAGCCTATTTTTCATGATTATCTAACGCCTCTAAAATATGGGTCTCTCATCGTATTTTCAATTGGTTACAATGCTATGAAGTCTCGAGTCTCCAATCAAGACAAAAAATAGAACGTTTTAAGAAAGAAGCAGATGATTAGGATCATTTACTGGCAAACGATGTTTTGATTATGGCATGGCTCTGACATATTTGAAGATGGAAAACACTGAAAACTCAGTTTCCTTTCTTAAAATCAGTATGCCGAATACGAAAACACATGTTCCAAGAGTTTTTACGGTTAGTGCCGGCTTTATCGATGGAATTAACTTCTTATATATTTGTTGTCATGCCCAATTTTGTCCATTACGCACAAGTCATCAGCTATTTCTCTTTATCTACAGAAATGTTAAATGTTTCATAAGTCCTGTGGGTAACTGCATCATCGGTGCTATACCTAGCAACTCCCTAGGGCTAGTACGGAAAATGGTGTTCTAGTTCTGTTGCCGAAGAATACATCGAAAACCCTGTGGAGGAGAGGTTTCTAGGAGAATCCAAATAGAAAAAAGTTGCCTACGCTGTATAAAAAGCTGTTTAAGCAGACAAAGTTGCTGAAAACTTTGCGAATCACCCGTGATAAGCCTCCACCGGTGGGCGGTGGCTCGTGAACTGTCATTTCATCTCTACTAAAAAGGTTTCCCAATAAAAAAGCAACCTGTTGTTAACGATGATCTCGTAATTACTTCTACTAATCATTTAACATCCAGGAAGAAAGAAAATCTGTTTCGAGTAAAAATTTAAGTGACAACTAAAGGGTCACGCTTTCCTAATAAATACTCTTTAAAGAAAGTAATAAATCTCTCCAATGACAAAGAAAATCCTTCATTGATTTAAAAAAAATATAATTCGAAGAATCAGAGCATAGCAATAGTTATAACTGGGTGCTATGAAGTGAAAACTAACTTCACAACGATCAGAGATTATCGAATTCAATCTAAGGTTGTTTCGCCTTTTGTCTAGCTTAGGAGACGCGATATTGCCATTAAGCATTTAAAATATTTATTTGAAATCGCTTGAAAAACTATAAAATATAATTTGGAAGTATATACACTAAAATGTTCACAATGCAATGCACAATCCGGAAAAATAAACAATAAACTAGATGCAGTATTTCCTCATTAAATACATTGAATAATTTATTTTGGATTTGTAGCCGAAGGGGTATTTTTGCGATAGTTAAAATATAAATATTTTCATCAGCTATTCATATATTTAATTACAATCCTCCGGTATGAAAACAAGAAACTTTCCACGTTCTGACCACAGTAATTATCATAACGTAACGTGGTATAAATTATAAATAGTGTGTATAGATTTTTGCCGTATAGCGGGGAGCAACAAAAACACAACTCATCGAAAACAACGAAGTTATAAAAGAATAAAATTAATGGTTTAAGAACAAAAGTGACAAGCGTACTCGTCTTTCTTGACAGTAGAATATCCCACGTGGGCTCATAGTTGGCACATTAGACAGTTCACCCATGAATCGTTCGAAAATTTGCCATCACAAAATAAACAACTAGTATCATCCTTTATAGGCCCATATTGTCCGATTGGGTCCATGCTCATATCGTCATCTGCTGGCACAAATTCCACACCTTCTGTTTCTGCCTCTGAACCAAATTTTTCCACGTCAATAATTTTTTGTTTCTTCTTTGCCTTTACTGTTTTCGGTCCCTCTTCTGCAAATACCTGTTTCTTGTCTTTCCCCTTTACAACTGTTCTCTTTGTGGGTTTGCTTAGCGACTCTCCAAGCTCATTTTTATAAGGTGACGATGCATTTATTTGCGATTTTGAGGATTTGCGACCACGAGTGGAACTTTGTGCTTTTACAAGTGATGTATCAGATGAAACTACAAAGGATTTTAGAATTGGCACAGGTTTTAAAAATCCCGTATCAGGATCTTTAGAACAACCCGCTTGTGGCTCATTCAAATATCTTGAAGTTCTTGCTTGGGGTTCTGGTTCCAGCTCACAACTATCAGAATTGTTGAAGTTACTGGCTATTTCAGTTGAATCCCTTTCATCTGTAGTATAGCTACATCGTTTCTTTCTTGAATAAAATCGCCTTTCGAGAAAACGTTTCGATCCCAAGGCCAGATTCAAGGGTCCCCATGAATGTTTTGTCCAGCGATTGTAATTTATGTGTTGAGTGGCGTGGAAGCGATATAATTAATATTTTTGCCTAGCTATCCCGCTAACATCGAGATGAGGAGTGTGGATGGAATCCTCATCTAACAGAAACAAAACTGGGTCATTCTCTGTTGATTTTGTAATGTCAATAAAATGGTTGAACCATTATGTAAATAGGCTCTATTGAACCCAGCCACTGGGGTGCAGAGCATATATTGTACCAGATAGTGCACTACATTTTTTTTCTTGCGGAGATATAGGGGACTTTGCGCTCGTAGCTGCAATAATGGCTACCAGGGAACCACGCTCAGCTAATGTAATTGCAGCAACCTGACGGTTCCGTTTCCTGTCGATACTTTTGGGAATTTTACTTGGCATCACAGAGAGGCCAGATTCATCGACATTATATATCCGATGTGGACTAATATTATATATTTTCATAGGCGGTTTCGAGGTTGCTGAAAACCTCACCAACCTCTTCTTCATTGAATCCTAAAGCCCTGGAAATGAGGTTCCAGTTGGTTTCCGTACAGATATCGAATCAGAATGTTACCGCAAGAACGCCTTCAAACAACTTTGTCGGGCTATTCCGTTCTTATTACTTTGGACTGCTAATGAGTAAGAGATGCGGCACAAATCTTTTTTCGTCAAGCCGTAGAACTGACATTCCATTTCATATATAGCGCACAAGTTCTTATTCGTCACCTACCTCTATTAATTAATGATCTAGGGGGTATGGATCTATTGTGTCCCTCTTCCTTGGTGCTTCCGCTGATGTAATTCTCAATCAGAGTACCTCATCCAACTTCAGTGTTTTGATAAAAGGATGTAGTCTGGGTGGTTTTATGTTTATGGATGGAAGTTCCTCTTGTTCGGCAATGCAACGCCCGAAGGTCAATCGCAGTTCGCAACCGCCTCGCACTCCGTGAGAAGGTGTTCCGGGGTTTCCTCCCCCTTCTCACAGAACCGGCAACCGTCCTCGTTTTCAATTTTTATTCTCTCCAGGTGCCTTCTGAACCATCAATGGTCCGTAAGAAAGCCGGTGAGGATGCGGAGATGGTTCTTACTCAGTGTCATAAGGTTCTTGATCTTCCTGGGTGAGGGGGCCCTAGAAACATCGTTGATTATCTTAACCCTGGAAGGTGTTCCCATAGACTCATCCATTTGGTTCGCTCTTCCTTTCTGAATTCTTCCTTGTGGTGTACATTTTTATGCCACAGAAAGGTTCCGGTCCGAAAAGCGGAGTTTGTGCTCTTACTTTTGCCAATTGGTCTGCTTTTTCGGTGCCTTCTATCCCAGCGTGTCCCGGTATCCATTGAAGGGATAGTTTGTTATTCTTGTCTAGTTCTGGAGCTGATTGTTGGTGAGCTCAGCACTTTTATGTCTACTTGACTGTCTAAGAAGATGACAATCTCTTTCTTCCTATAGTTTCTGTCGAGGTTCAACTGCGCACATATTCCGGTCCCCTGTTCGGTTCTTGACCCATCTGTATACCATTTTATGGCACTTTGCTGCAATGTGAGGATGCAAGTGGCTTTTTCCATTCTTCTCTACTTATCTTCTACTCTCACAAGTTCTTATTCATCGTCTACCCCTAATACAGTTTTTCTTCCGAGAGAAATGTTAGCAATGTCCAAAGTAGGTAAGTGAAACATCAGTGTTTTGAAACTGCTTTACCAGTCTTTGTAAAGCTGATTGTGGAACTGGCAAAATTTTTTCAGAGGTTCTGCTTCCCATTCCTCCGACAATTTGATGGCTGCTTGACTGTCTCTCTTCCTTCCTATAGTTTCTGTCGAGGTTGAATTGCGCACATCTTCCTATGGCGTTAATTTCCGCCTGGAATGTGTCTGAGTGCTTTCCCATTACTTCGGAGAATTTGATTCCTGGCTCAAATACTCCGGTCCCCTGTTCAGTCCTTAACCCGGCTGCGCACATCTTCCTATGGCGTTAATTTCCGCCTGGAATGTGTCCGGGTACTTTCCCATTACTTCGCAAAATTTGGTTCCTGGCTCAAATACTCCGGTCCCCTGTTCAGTTTTTGACCCATCTGTGCACATCTTCCTATGGCGTTAATTTCCGCCTGGAATGTGTCCGGGTGCTTTCCCATTACTTCGGATAATTTGGTTCCTGGCTCAAATACTCCGGTCCCTTATTCAGTTCTTGACCCGCACTGCTTACCTGTAAGGAAGATCAATCTTAATTATTCGAGCTTTGTAGTCCTTCTATGATAGGGCCCACCATACCCTTATACGCAATCCCAGCCAGGATATGGCTGTTCCATGTCATGTTTGCTCCAGGATTTTGCACACCTGTTTTCATTATTGAAATCAAAGTAACGCGGTACTAATGTGGGCCCCGGCCCATATTAGAAATATCCCATTTTCTAGCAGTTTGAGACCGAACTTAAGCTACTTAGTCTGCAATCGCGTAGAAAGCACTGCCACTTGACAGTCTTTTGTGATATTCTCCAGTCCAAGAACTCCTGTCTTAAGCTTCTCAACAAAATTGGTCTTCATGTACCAGCTAGGCAAACCAGACAATCATCTTCATTCCACATACCTTCCCATAGAATAAATTATGGAGGTAATTCTTTCATTACCAGAGTAAGCAAGCATGCTTACCAATACTCGGCTCAATTGGACTGCTTTGTTGATAGAAATCATTTTTAAAAACTGTGTGGGTAACGTAGGGTTTTGAGATGGCCCGGGTTGAGTTTTGAACTGCCCCTGGTTATGGTCTTATATTTTTTAGAGCGTATAATAAATTTGAAACGGATTTACCAAAGATAAACATTCGATGTGATGTATCAAAACAAAAAATGTATGGCCCATTTTTTCCCTGGAATACTGATATATTGGAAAACTTTATGTATCCTAAGCTGGACCAAGACGGTATAACCAAAAGATGTGAACTATTTCCAACAAGATGGAGCCTTCTATTTTTCCTACATAACCACAAGACGGGTAACAGACATTTGAACATCTTGATGGGCAGGAGCTCTGGAAACCCTGCACATATGCATAGAAAACTAGACATAGACTCTATGCGCCCTGGACCAGGGAGCATAGAGTCACTCAGACACAAAAACTGAAGTCAGGAAACCTGACTGGTAACCTTAAAATTCTAAAAGACATCCAGATAGAGGCGTTGACCAAACCAACCGATACAATGGAAACAAAACTCCATTTTGATCGCTTCTTTGAAATGGTAATCGAAGACCGCAACAGAGGAAACACTAAAACAACTGGAGAGTTGATCACTTGTCTGGTACACATATGCATCAAATATGAAGGAAGGGGGGGGATCCAGAGTTTACGGACCTAGGTGTCGAATCTTTGCACCTTTAGGAAACTTTCCCACCATATTTGAAGCATAAATAAATGCTATTAATATGGACATCTCTGAATTTGCCAAAAAGGCCTAAAAGGGGCAAAGATCTTTATCCTATCAGATAGCCAAGCAGCCTTAAAAGCGCCAATATTTAGCAGAATAAACTCCCGGCTAGTGTGCATGGGATTGTCGGATGGCTGCAGATCAACTGGCGAATAGAAACAGACTTACCCTAATGTGGGTACCAGGGCACGAGAGTGTGGAAGGCAACGAAGCCACTGACCAGCTCGCACGGAAAACACAGACTGCCTTTTCTGTGCCTTACAACTAGAGGGCATGTAATGAATGGACTCAGAAATTGGGGAAAAAGGCGAAAAGAAGCACATTGGGTTAGTATCTACTTGGGCAGAGACAGAGCAAAATACTCATATCTTACTCGCCTAACTGGACAAAAAAGCTGCTCAAGCTACAAAAAAAAAAAAATAGATAAAACTGGTCGTATACCTTCTCACTGGACATGGCCCCTGGATGGATCAAAAATGCCCTTGTGGCACAGGGAGGTCTACAAAAGCTCAACCCTCGAAATATTCTGAGGTTCTCGAAAGAGATAGGAATTTTCATGTAACATTGATACACAAAAAATCAATTGTGGTCGACATGTTGAAGGGCAAATCTTACCGAGCGACCCCTCTACCATACCATACCATACTATGGGTAGGGTAAACGGGGTCTATAGAATGGGCACCTCGGTCCCCAGATTAGACGGTTTTCAACTATTTGTTATGGAACTACATCAAGGGTAGGTACTATACGTCAATTTCGCAATCATTAGATAAATTGAAGATAAATATTAGAACTTATATTGAGTAGGAAATAATGCTAAATTCATTTGAATACTTCTTTTACCATAAAGATAAAGACCGTTACAAAAACGTTATGTTTCAATTAAATCAGCAACAGAAAACATTGTAAAATATTTAATTTTTTTTCTGCCAGTCTTCACCAACACTCCATGCATATTTGGAAAGTAGGGATCATAGACAGTAAATCTATCGGAAAAGTAAGAGTGCGTTCCATTTAAATAAAGAAGATTTAATGGAATAAAATGAATTTTTTTTGGCATCCTTGTAACAACAAACGAAAAGAAAGAGCCATCCAGAAAAACTTATGGATCCGTGAAAATGGTTAGAATTACTTTTAAAGATACAAACTTTCAAAATAAGGAACCTTTCGCTCTATATTAAAATAGTATTTAAAAATTCAAAAATAATCACCCGTGCGCACATTCATGTTCCTTCTTAAATAATTAACGTAACGCCACTGGCAATTAGAGATAGCGGCTTATCTGTTCGAGATTTAATTGTTAGCATCAATATTAATTCCAGAGTTTACAATTTTAAATATATTGTTTGATGTTCTCGGTGCTGTGGTGGTACTTTTATATGTCTTAGTTCGTGCTATAGATTGTTGTTAATACGATATATTTTTATTTAGAGTCTTGCTGCTTGAACAGGGGTAAGTAATATTCGTTTATTTGGGCCTAGATTAATTGGTATTCTCATAAACAATTTTACTGAATTGTTTTAAATATCTGGCTTTTGAGGGAATGTTTGTTACTTTTAAGTATCATTTATGCCGCTTTCTTACGCTGCATTTATTTCTGATGGTTAGTTGTACGTTATTTTTAGCAAGAATTCGAGTTTATGGCATATTTTTCTGGGAAATATTGGAAAGCTGCCGCATACAATTTTCAGTGCATTTAATTCTGTGTTGCTTTGCATCATTGATTTTGCAGCTATAAAGTCGTAGCCATTATTCTCGGGAAAGTAAATTTATTTTAAAAATATTTGCGTTATTACCTGATATATATACTTAACTTTTTCTTATCCATTGTAAGTTTTTCTACACACAAAGTAATATTCTTTTGCCACATATGAAAGTCAATATGCTCTTGGAATAACGTCAATTCCCTCAGTTTGAGAACTCTTTTCTGAGGTGAAGAAATACTTCTCTCCACACCAAGTAATATTCTTTTGCCACATATGAAAGTCAATATGCTCTTGGAATAACGTCAATTCCCTCAGTTTGAGAACTCTTTTCCATGTGTGTAAGAAAGCCGGTTCAAATACTTGCCTAACTATCTATTTAGTCCAATCAATCTACAGATATTTCGGATAACAATTATTAACAGGATTTTCAAAGTCTTGGTATCTAATGTTTATGATATTTCTTTAACTAAACTGCTGTTCACTTGAAATTCATATCCATTTTGTCCTGTTTTAGGGTGGATAGGGTGGCTCGAATTCGAGTCTATGTATGTGGATCTCGAAAACCGTAAGATATACAATGTCAGTCTGGTCAGTCAAATGAGGGCAAAATTGCGCATTTAGGTTCCTAACAATATGCCGTTTAGAAAGTTTTAAAATTCCTAGTATTTCCGGACATTTCCGGAAAACAACAAACTTTTGAAAAATCGGTTTATTTTTTTTCCTGGGCTTGAAAAATTAATGTCAAATTTAACTACAGTTTTACATTGTCACTTTTTCCGTTTTATCCAATAGGGGTGGTGTCCAGCTTGGAATCCGACATTTCGTCTTCAAGGATTTATCATCAACCCTCTTTTTTTAAATACGAACTTATTTTTTTATATCGATTTTCAGATGATACTGTTATTATTAATATGAATATATGTTTTTAATTTTATTTTCTTTTTTTTTATTTTATTTTTTTTTTGGTTTTTCAAATTACTTACTTTATTTTGGCGCAATTTTAAATAGTTTGGGTTAGTTACTTTTGAAATTTTTATAGTCTATAAAACAATTTCATTTTGTTTTTTGTTAAGTGTGAAAATTGGAGACTTTATTTTTAATAAAAATAAATAAACAGGTTGTTTATTTATTACCCCATAGTAAAATTGATAATTAAAATAAATTAAAATTAAAATTAAAAAAAAAGAATAAAAAAAAATTAAAACATATATTCATATTAATAACGCCAATATCATCTGAAAATCGATATAAAAAAATTAAAGTTCGTATTTAAAAAAAGAGGGTTGATGATAACCCCTTGAAGACGAAATGTCGGATTCCAAGCTGGACACCACCACTATTGGATAAAACGGAAAAAGTGACAATGTAAAACTGTAGTTAAATTTGACATTAATTTTTCAATAAGCCCAGGAAATAAAAAAATAAGATCGTATTTAAGAAAAGTAGTTGATGATGACCCCTTGAAGAAGAAACGTCTGATTCCATGCTGAATATCGCCATTGGATAGAGCGGAAAAAGTGGCACTGCAAAGGTGCTGTTCAATTTGAAATCCGTTTTTAAATAAGCTCAGCAAAAAAATAAAATGATTTTTCAATATTCCGGTTTTTTTTCAGGATATCTCCGGAAATACTTCGGAATTTTAAAACTTTCTAAAGAGCATATCATTCTTAAGCACCTAAATGCGCAATTTTGTCCTAATTTGACCGACACTTTATCTCTTACGGTTTTCGAGTTCCCCATACAACCGCTCGTATATTGTATTTAATTTTTATAGAGCTTTTATTTCTCTATTTGGCAGTATATAGTTTTATGATCTGTTTGTGTAAATTAAGGAGATAAAAGCGTTTCTTAGATTTTGAAGAAGCTTGCACGTAATGCAAACAAAAAATGGGGTCTTTCTATAAATAGGAATTTTGACTTTACCAAAATTTTAATATTTGTTAATAATAGGCTTTTTGGAAAGCAAAATACGAGATATATTTTGTTAAGCACAATGGAAATATAAACTGCTATCTAAGGAACATCGGATACATACATTTTCCAGAATATAGACTAATGTGTTCAACGCAGCAACGATTAAATTAGGGCTATATAGAGAACAAATTATAATTATTATTATTATTATTATTATTATTATTATTATTATTATTATTATTACTATTACCTTACAAAAAGTTACACAATTATATACGCCCTACTTTTGTAAAATGCTCAAATATTGTTCCTCTCATCAATAGTCTGATGACACGCAAATTTACTTTTCATTTGACTATGTGGATGCTGGGAGAGCTATTGGAAGAATTATTCTGATTTGAGTGTACTTAACAATGTTTCGGAGGTGCATGGGTGCTGCTTAGTGAGGGTAAAACTCAAGTTGTGTTCTTCGGATAGGAAAAGGAACAAATT